>NW_023610494.1:0-10054 GCF_013339725.1 Rhipicephalus microplus
TCCGAAACGAGTATGCGCGTGTGTCATTCAAAAACGCTATGCGCGTGCGCACTCAAAACGAGTATGCACGTGCCTATTTCAAAACGTGTAATGCGCGTGTGTATTCAATACGAGTATGCGTTGTGCGCATTCAAAAACGAGTATGCACGTGCCTATTTCAAAACGAGTACGCGCGTGTGCATTCAAATACGATATGCGTGTGCGCATTCAAAACGAGTATGTGCGTGCCTATCCAAACGAGTATGCACGTGTGCATTCAAAAACGATATGCGTGTGCGCATTCAAAACGAGTATGCGTGTGCGCGTTCAAAAACGAGTATGCGCGTGCTTATTCCAAAACGAGTATGCGCTTGTGCATTCAAAAACAGTATTCGCGTGCCTATTCAAAATGAGCATGCGCGTGCGCATTCCGAACGAGTATACGGATGCGCAATCAAAACAAGTACGCGTGTGCATGTTCAGAAACGCGTATGCGCGTGTGCTCAAAACGAGTACGCGCGTGCCTATCAAAAATGAGTATGCGCGTGCGCATTCCAAAACGAGTATGCGCGTGCGTATTCCAAAACGAGTATGCGCGTGTGAATTCAAAACGAGTATGCGTGTGCGCATTCCCAAACGAGTATGCGCGTGCGTTTTCCGAAACGAGTATGCGCGTGTGCATTCAAAAACGAGTATGCGCGTGCGCATTCAAAACGAGTATACGCGTGCACATTCAAAAACGAGTACGCGTGTGCATGTTCAAAAACACGTATGCGCGTGCGCATTCAAAAACGAGTACGCACGTGCCTATTCCAAAACGAGTATGCGCGTGCGCATTCAAAACGAGTACGCGTGTGCATGTTCAAAAACGCGTATGCCGTTCGCGTTGAAAAACGAGTACGCGCGTGCCTATTCAAAATTGAGTATGCGCGTGCGAATTCAAAAACGATATGCGCTTCGCATCCAAAACTAGCATGCGCGTGCGCATTCCAAAAACGATATGCACGTGCGTATTCCGAAACGAGTATGCGCGTGTGCATTCAAAACGAGTATGGGCGTGGGGCATTCAAACCGAGTATGCGCGTGCGCATTCAAAAACGAGTTATACGCGTGCGCATTCAAAAACGAGTCCGCGTGTGCCTGTTCAAAAACGCGTATGCGCATGCGCATTCAAAACGAGTATGCACTGCCTATTTCAAAACGAGTATGCGCGTGTGCACTCAAATACGGTATGCGTTGCGCATTCAAAAACGAGTATGCCGTGCCTATTTCAAAACGAGTACGCGCGTGTGCATCAAATACGAGATGCGTGTGCGCATTCAAAAACGAGTATGCGCAAGCCTATTCGAAAACGAGTATGCGCGTGTTCATTCAAAAACGAGTACGCGCGTGCCCATTCAAAAACGAGTCTGCGCGTGTGCATTCAAAAACGAGTATGCGCGGGCGCAATCAAAAACGAGTACGCGCGTGCCTATTCTAAAACGGTATACGCGTGCACATTCCAAAACGAGTGTGCGCGTGTGCTTCAAAACGAGTATGCATGTGCGCGTTCAAAAACGTAAGCGCGTGCGCATTCAAAACGAGTACGCGCGTGTGTATACGAAACGAGTATCGCGTGTGCATTCAAAACGAGTATGCGCGTGCGCATTCAAAACGAGTATACGCGTGCGCATCCAAAACGATACGCGTGTGCCTGTTCAAAAACGCGTATGCGCGTTGCGCATTCAAAACGAGTATGCACTTGCCTATTTCGAAACAGTATGCGCGTGTGCTCAAAACGAGTATGCGCGTGTGCATTCAAAACGGGTATGCGCGTGCCTATTCGAAAACGAGTCCAACAAGTGTGCATTCAAAAACGAGTATACGCGTGCGCATTCAAAACGAGAGTACGCGTGCACATTAAAAAACGAGTACGCGCGTGCCTATTCAAAAACGAGCATGCGCGTGCGCATTCCGAAACGATTATACACGTGCGCAGTCAAAACGAGTAGCTCTTGCCTATTCCACAAACGAGTACGCGTGTGTGCATTCAAAAACGAGTACGCACGTGTCTATTCAAAACGAGTATGTGCGTGCGCATTCAAAACGAGTACGCACGTGCTTATTCAAGAGGAGTATGCGCGTGCGAATTCAAAACGAGTACGCGCGTGCGCATTCAAAAACGAGCATGCGCTTCGCATTCCAAAACGAGCACGCGCGTGTGCATTCAAATACGACTATGCGTGTGCGCATTCAAAACGAGTATGCGCGTGCCTATTCCAAAAGAGTATGCGCGTGTGCACTCAAAACGAGTATGCGCGTGCGCATTCAAAACGAGTACGCGCGTGGCCATTCAAAAAGAGTATGCGTGTGTGCATTAAAAAACGAGTATGCGCGTGCGCAATCAAAAACGAGTACGCGTGCCTATTCAAAAACCATATACGCGTGCACATTCCAAAATGATTATGCGCGTGCGCATTCAAAACGAGTAGCGTGTGCGCGTTCAAAAACGAGTATGCGCGTGCTTATTCCAAAACGAGTATGCGCATGTGCTTTCAAAAACGAGTATGCGCGTGCGCATTCAAAAACGAGTACGCGCATGCGCATTCAAAAACGAGTATGCGCGTGCGCATTCCAAAACAAGTATGCGCGTGCGTATTCCGAAACGAGTATGCGCGTGTGCATTCAAAAACGAGTATGCGCGTGCGCATTCAAAACGAGTATACGCGTGCGCATTCAAAAACGAGTATGCGCGTGCGCATTCAAAAACGAGTACGCGCGTGCGCATTAAAAACGAGTATGCGCGTGCACATTCAAAAACGAGTACGCGCGTGCCCATTCAAAAACGAGTATGCGCGTGTGCATTAAAAAACGAGTATGCGCGTGCGCATTCAAAAACGAGTACGCGCGTGCCTATTCAAAAACGAGTATACGCGTGCACATTCCAAAACGAGTGTGCGCGTGTGCATTCAAAAACGTGTTTGCATGTGCGCGTTCAAAAACGAGTATGCGCGTGCGCATTCCAAAACGAGTATGCGCATGTGCTTTCAAAAACAAGTATGCGCGTGCGCATCAAAAACGATACGCGCTGCGCATTCAAAAACGAGTATGCGCTGCGCATTCCAAAACAATTGCGCGTGCGTTTCCGAACGAGTATGCGCGTGTGCATTCAAAAACGAGTATGCGCGTGCGCATTCAAAACGAGTATACGCGTGCGCATTCAAAAACGAGTAGCGCGTGCGCATTCAAAAACGATACGCGCGTGCGATTAAAAACGAGTATGCGCGTGCACATTCAAAACGAGTACGCGCGTGCCCATTCAAAAACGAGTATGCGCGTGTGCATTAAAAAACGATTGCGCTGCGCAATCAAAAACGAGTAGGCGCGTGCCTATTCAAAAACGAGTATACGCGTGCACATTCCAAAACGAGTGTGCGCGTGTGCATTCAAAAACGTGTTTGCATGTGCGCGTTCAAAAACGAGTATGCGCGTGCGCATTCAAAACGAGTATGCGCGTGTGTATTCCGAAACGAGTGCGCGTGTGCATTCAAAAACGAGTATGCGCGTGCGCATTCAGAAACGAGTATACGCTTGCGCATCCAAAAACGAGTACGCGTTGTGCCTGTTCAAAAACGCGTATGCGCGTGCGCATTCAAAAAAACGAGTATGCACTTGCCTATTGCAAAAGGAGGTATGCGCGTGCGCATCAAATACGAGTATGCGTGTGCGCATTCAAAAACGAGTACGCGCGTGCCTATTCAAAACGAGTATGCGCGTGTGCATTCAAAAACAAGTATGCGCGTGTGTATTCAAAACGAGTACGCGCATGCCTATTCAAAACGAGTATGCGCGTGCGCCTCCCAAACGAGTATGCGCGTGCCTATTCGAACACAGTATGCGCGTGTTCGTTCAAAAACGAGTATGCGCGTATGTGCTTCAAAAACGAGTATGCGCGTGCCTATTCGAAAACGAGTCAACACGTGTGCATTCAAAAACGAGTATACGCGTGCGCATTCAAAACGAGTGTACGCGTGCACATTAAAAAACGAGTACGCGCGTGCCTATTCAAAAACGAGCATGCGCGTGCGCATTCCGAAACGATTATACACGTGCGCAGTCAAAACCGAGTATGCGCTTGCCTATTCCAAAACGAGTACGCGTGTGTGCATTCAAAAACGAGTACGCACGTGCCTATTCAAAAACGAGTATGTGCGTGCGCATTCAAAAACGAGTACGCACGTGCCTATTCCAATAGGAGTATGCGCGTGCGAATTCAAAAACGAGTACGCGCGTGCGCATTCAAAAACGAGCATGCGCTTCGCATTCCAAAACGAGCACGCGCGTGTGCATTCAAATACGACTATGCGTGTGCGCATTCAAAAACGAGTATGCGCGTGCCTATTCCAAAACGAGTATGCGAGTGTGCATTCAAAAACGAGTATGCGCGTGCGCATTCAAAAACGAGTACGCGCGTGCCCATTCAAAAACGAGGATGCGCGTGTGCATTAAAAAACGAGTATGCGCATGCGCAATCAAAACCGAGTACGCGCGTGCCATTCAAAAACGAGTATACGCGTGCACATTCCAAAACGATATGCGCGTGCGCATTCAAAAACGGAGTATGCGCGTTGGTCTATTCAAAAACGACGTACGCGCGTCGCATGTCAAAAACGAGGTATTGGACGTGCGCATTCAAATACAAGTATGCGCGGTGGCTATTCCGAAACGAGGTATGCGCAGTTGTGCATGTCAAAACGAGTAAGCGCGGTGCGCATGTCAAAACGAGTATACGCGTGCGCATTCAAAAACGAGTATGTGCGTGCGCCATTAAATAACGGTACGCGCGTGCGCATTCAAAAAACGAGGTATGCGCCGTGCGCATTCAAAAACGAGGTACGCCGTGCCCATTCACAAAAACGCGTATGCCGACGTGTGCATAAAAAGGAGTATGCGCGTTTGCAATCAAAAAACGAGTACGCGCGTGCTTATTCAAAAAACGAGGGTATACGCGTGCGCATTCCAAACGAGTATGCGCGTTGTGCATTCAAAATGAGTATGGGTGTGCGCGTTCAAAAACGAGTATGCGCGTGCTTATTCCAAAACGATATGCGCATGTGCTTCAAAACGAGTATGCGCGTGCGCATTCAAAAACGAGTACGCGCGTGCGCATTCAAAAACGAGTATGCGCGTGCGCATTCCAAAACAAGTATGCGCGTGCGTATTCCGAAACGAGTATGCGCGTGTGCATTCAAAAACGAGTATGCGCGTGCGCATTCAAAACGAGTATACGCGTGCGCATTCAAAAACGAGTATGCGCGTGCGCATTCAAAAACGAGTACGCGCGTGCGCATTCAAAAACGAGTATGCGCGTGCACATTCAAAAACGAGTACGCGCGTGCCCATTCAAAAACGAGTATGCGCGTGTGCATTAAAAAACGAGTATGCGCGTGCGCAATCAAAAACGAGTACGCGCGTGCCTATTCAAAAACGAGTATGCGCGTGTGCATTCAAAAACGAGTATGCGCGTGTGCATTCAAAAACGAGTATGGGTGTGCGCGTTCAAAAACGAGTATGCGCGTGCTTATTCCAAAACGAGTATGCGCATGTGCTTTCAAAAACAAGTATGCGCGTGCGCATCAAAAACGAGTACGCGCGTGCGCATTCAAAACGAGTATGCGCGTGCGCATTCCAAAAAGAGTATGCGCGTGCGTATTCCGAAACGAGTATGCGCGTGTGCATTCAAAACGAGTATGCGCGTGCGCATTAAAAAACGAGTATGCGCATGCGCATTCAAAAACGCGTATGCGCGTGCGCATTCCAAAAAGAGTACGCGCGTGCGCATTAAAAAACGAGTATGCGCGTGCACATTCAAAAACGAGTACGCGCGTGCCCATTCAAAAACGAGTATGCGCGTGTGCATTAAAAAACGAGTATGCGCGTGCGCAATCAAAAACGAGTACGCGCGTGCCTATTCAAAAACGAGTATGCGCGTGTGCATTCAAAAACGAGTATGCGCGTGTGCATTCAAAAACGAGTATGGGTGTGCGCGTTCAAAAACGAGTATGCGCGTGCTTATTCCAAAACGAGTATGCGCATGTGCTTTCAAAAACGAGTATGGGCGTGCGCATTCAAAAACGAGTACGCGCGTGCGCATTCAAAAACGAGTATGCGCGTGCGCATTCCAAAACAAGTATGCGCGTGCGTATTCCGAAACGAGTATGCGCGTGTGCATTCAAAAACGAGTATGCGCGTGCGCATTCAAAACGAGTATACGCGTGCGCATTCAAAAACGAGTATGCGCGTGCGCAATCAAAAACGAGTACGCGCGTGCCTATTCAAAAACCAGTATACGCGTGCACATTCCAAAATGATTATGCGCGTGCGCATTCAAAAACGAGTAAGCGTGTGCGCGTTCAAAAACGAGTATGCGCGTGCTTATTCCAAAACGAGTATGCGCATGTGCTTTCAAAAACGAGTATGCGCGTGCGCATTCATAAACGAGTACGCGCGTGCGCATTCAAAAACGAGTATGCGCGTGCGCATTCCAAAACAAGTATGCGCGTGCGTATTCCGAAACGAGTATGCGCGTGTGCATTCAAAACGAGTATGCGCGTGCGCATTCAAAACGAGTATACGCTGCGCATTCAAAACGAGTATGCGCGTGCGCAATCAAAAACGAGTACGCGCGTGCCTATTCAAAAACCAGTATACGCGTGCACATTCCAAATGATTATGCGCGTGCGCATTCAAAACGAGTAAGCGTGTGCGCGTTCAAAAACGAGTATGCGCGTGCTTATTCCAAAACGAGTATGCGCATGTGCTTTCAAAAACGAGTATGCGCGTGCGCATTCAAAAACGAGTACGCGCGTGCGCATTCAAAAACGAGTATGCGCGTGCGCATTCCAAAACAAGTATGCGCGTGCGTATTCCGAAACGAGTATGCGCGTGTGCATTCAAAAACGGGTATGCGCGTGCGCATTCAAAACGAGTATACGCGTGCGCATTCAAAAACGAGTATGCGCGTGCGCATTCAAAACGAGTACGCGCGTGCGCATTCAAAAACGAGTACGCGCGTGCGCATTCAAAAACGAGTACGCGCGTGCCCATTCAAAAACGAGTATGCGCGTGTGCTTTAAAAAACGAGTATGCGCGTGCGCAATCAAAAACGAGTACGCGCGTGCCTATTCAAAACGAGTATACGCGTGCACATTCCAAAACGATTATGCGCGTGCGCATTCAAAACGAGTATGCGTGCGCGTTCAAAAACGAGTGTGCGCGTGCTTATTCCAAAACGAGTATGCGCATGTGCTTTCAAAAACGGTATGCGCGTGCGCATTCAAAACGAGTACGCGCATGCGCATTCAAAAACGATATGCGCGTGCGCATTCCAAAACAAGTATGCGCGTGCGTATTCCGAAACGAGTATGCGCGTGTGCATTCAAAAACGAGTATGCGCGTGCGCATTCAAAACGAGTATACGCGTGCGAATTCAAAAACGAGTATGCGCGTGCGCAATCAAAAACGAGTACGCGTGTGCCTATTCAAAAACGAGTATACGCGTGCACATTCCAAAACGAGTGTGCGCGTGTGCATTCAAAAACGAGTATGCATGTGCGCGTTCAAAAACGAGTATGTGCGTGCGCATTCAAAACGAGTATGCGCGTGTGTATTCCGAAACGAGTATGCGCGTGTGCATTCAAAAACGAGTATGCGCGTGCGCATTCAAAACGAGTATACGCGTGCGCATTCAAAAACGAGTACGCGTGTGCCTGTTCAAAAACGCGTATGCGCATGCGCATTCAAAAACGAGTATGCACGTGCCTATTTCAAATGATATGTGCGTGTGCATTCAAATACGAGTATGCGTGTGCGCATTCAAAACGAGTATGCACGTGCCTATTTCAAAACGAGTACGCGCGTGTGCATTCAAATACGAGTATGCGTGTGCGCATTCAAAAACGAGTATGAGCATGCCTATTCCAAAACGAGTATGCGCGTGTGCAATCAAAAACGAGTACGCGTGTGCCCATTCAAAAACGAGTCTGCGCGTGTGCATTCAAAAACGAGTATGCGCGTGCGCAATCAAAAACGAGTACGCGCGTGCCTATTCAAAAACGAGTATACGCGTGCAAATTCCAAAACGAGTGTGCGCGTGTGCATTCAAAAACGAGTATGCGTGTGCGCATTCAAAAACGATATGCGCGTGCGCATTCCAAAAAGAGTATGCGCGTGCCTATTTCGAAACGAGTATGCGCGTGGGCATTCAAAAAAGAGTATACGCGTGCGCAATCAAAAACGAGTATGCGTGTGCCTATTCCAAAACGAGTATGCGCGTGTGCAATCAAAAACGAGTACGTGCGTGCCTATTCGAAAACGAGTATGCGCGTGTGCATTCAAAACGAGTATGCGCGTGCGCAATCAAAAACGAGTACGCGCGTGCCTATTCAAAACGAGTATACGCGTGCAAATTCCAAAACGAGTGTGCGCGTGTGCATTCAAAAACGAGTATGCGTGTGCGCATTCAAAAACGAGTATGCGCGTGCGCATTCCAAAAAGAGTATGCGCGTGCCTATTTCGAAACGAGTATGCGCGTGGGCATTCAAAAACGAGTATACGCGTGCGCAATCAAAAACGAGTATGCGTGTGCCTATTCAAAAACGAGTATGCGCGTGCGCATTCCAAAAAGAGTATGCGCGTGCCTATTTCGAAACGAGTATGCTCGTGTATAATTCAAAACGAGTATGCGCGTGCGCATTAAAAAACGAGTACGCACTTGCAGTTTCAAAAACGAGTATGTGCGTGCGCATTCCAAAACGAGTATGTGCGTGCCTATTCCGAAACGTGTATGCGCGTGTGCATTCAAAACGAGTATACGCATGCGCATTCAAAAACGAGTACGCGTGTGCATGTTCAGAAACGCGTATGCGCGTGCGCATTCAAAAACGAGTACGCACATGCCTATTCCAAAACGAGTATGCGCGTGTGCATTCAAAAACGAGTATGCATGTGCACGTTCAAAAACGAGTATGCCCGTGCTTATTCCTAAACGAGTATGCGCACGTGCATTCAAAAACGAGTATGCGTGTGCGCATTCAAAACGAGTATACGCGCGCATCAAAAACGAGTACGCGTGTGCCTGTTCAAAAACGCGTATGCGCGTGCGCATTAAAAAATGAGTATGCACGTGCCTATTCCAAAACGAGTATACGCGTGTGCATTCAAATACGAGTATGCGTGTGCGCATTCAAAAACGAGTATGCGCGTGCCTATTCCAAAACTAGTATGCGCGTGTGAATTCAAAAACGAGTACGCGCGTGCGCATTCAAAAACGAGTATGCGCGTGCGCATTCCAAATTGAGTATGCGCGTGCGTATTCCGAAACGAGTATGCGCATGTGCATTCAAAAACGAGTATGCGCATGCGCATTCAAAACGAGTAAACGCGTGCGCATTCCGAAATAAGTATGCGCGTGTGCATTCAAAAACGAGTATGCGTGTGCATTCAAAAACGAGTATGCGTGTGCGCATTCAAAAACGAGTACGTGCGTGCCTATTCGAAAACGAGTATGCACGTGCGCATTCCGAAGCGAGTATACGCGTGCGCAATCAAAAACGAGTACGGGCGTGCCTATTCAAAAACGAGTATGCGCGTGTGCATTCGAAACGAGTATACGCGTGCGCATTCAAAAACGAGTACGCGTGTGAATGTTCAAAAACGCGTATGCGCGAGCACATTCAAAAACGAGTACGCGCATGCCTATTCAAAAACGAGTATGCGCTGTGCGCATCCCAAAACGAGTATGCGCGTGCGTACTCCTAAACGAGTATGCGCGTGCCTATTCCAAAACGAGTACGCGCGTGTGCATTCAAAAACGAGTATGCGCGTGCGCATTCAAAAACGAGTACGCGCGTGCCTATTCAAAAACAAGTATGTGCGTGCGCATTCAAAAACGAGTACGCACGTGCCTATTCCAAAAGCGAGGATGCGCGTGGATTCGAAAAACGAGTATCGCGCGGCAACATTCAAAACGAGTATGCGAGTGCGATTCAAAACGAGTATGCACGTGCGCCATTCCAAAACGAGTATGTGCGTGCGT
>NW_023610496.1:0-11577 GCF_013339725.1 Rhipicephalus microplus
CCTAGAAACTCCACAACTTGAAACACCACAACTAGAAACTCCACAACTTGAAACTCCGCCACTAGAAACTCCGCAACTAGAAACTCCGCAACTAGAAAACTCCAAAACTAGAAAATCCACAACTAGAAACTCCACAACTAGAGACTCTGCAACTAGAAACTCCACAACTAGAAACTCCACAACTAGAAACTCTGCAACTAGAAACTCTACAACTAGAAACTCCACCACTAGAAACTCCACAACTTGAAACTCTGCAACTAGAAACTCCACAACTAGAAACTCCACAACTAAAACTCCGCAACTAGAAACTCCACAACTAGAAACTCCGCAACTAGAAACTCTGCAACTAGAAACTCCGCAACTAGAAACTCCACAGCTAGAAACTCCACAACTTGAAACACCACAACTAGAAACTCCACAACTACAAATTCCACAACTAGAAACTCCACAACTAGAAACTCCGCAACTAGAAACTCCGCAACTAGAAACTTCACAGCTAGAAACTCCACGACTAGAAACTGCGCAACTAGAGACTCCGCAACTAGAAACTCCACAGCTAGAAACTCCACAACTAGAGACTTCGCAACTAGAAACTCGGCAACGAGAAACCCAACAACTAGAAACTCCACAACTAGAAACTCCACCACTAGAAACTTCGCAACTAGAAACTCTCCAACTAGAAAATTTGCAACTAGAGACTCCATAACTAGGAACTCCACAACTAGAAACTCCACAACTACAGACTCCTACTAGAAACTACACACGTGAGACTTCGCAACTAGAAACTCCCACAACTTGAAACTCCACAACTCGAGACCTCCACATCTAGAAACTCCACAACTACGAACCTCACAACTAGAAACTCCGACAACTTGCAAACGCCACAGCTAGAACACCACAACTAGATACTTCACACTAAACTCACAACTACAAATTCCACAACTAGCAACTCCACAACTTAGAAACTCCGCAACTAGAAACTCCGCAACTAGAACTCCACAGCTAGAAACTCCACAACTAGAGACTTCGCAACTAGAAACTCGGCAACTAGAAACTCAACAACTAGAAACTCCACAACTAGAAACTCCACAACTAGAAACTCCACAACTAGAAACTCCGCAACTAGAAACTCCGCAACTAGAAACTTCACAACTAGAGACTCCATAACTAGGAACTCCACAACTAGAAACTCCACAACTACAGACTCCACAACTAGAAACTCCACAACTTGAGACTTCGCAACTAGAAACTCCACAACTTGAAACTCCACAACTAGAGACTCCACAACTAGAAACTCCACAACTACGAACCTCACAACTAGAAACTCCACAACTAGAAACTCCACAGCTAGAAACTCCACAACTTGAAACACCACAACTAGATACTTCACAACTACAAATTCCACAACTAGAAACTCCACATTTAGAAACTCCGCAACTAGAAACTCCGCAATTGATACTCTGCCACTAGAAATTCCACATCTAGAAACTCAACAACTAGAAACTACACAACTAGAACCTCTGCATCTAGAAACTCTACAACCAGGAACTCCACAACTAGAAATTCCACAAATAGAAACTCCACAACTAGAAACTCCACAACTGGTAACTCCACAACCAGAGACTCTGCAACTAGAAACTTTGACACTAGAAACTCCTCAACTAGAGACTCCACAACTAGAGACTTCACAACTAGAAACTCCACAACTAGAAATTTCACAACTAGAAATTTCACAACTAGAAACTCCACAACATGAAACTCCACAACTAGAAACTTCACATCTAGAGACTACACAACTAGAAACTCCACACTAGAAACTCCACAACTAGAACTCCACAACTAGAGACTCCACAACTAAAACTCCACAACTAGAAACTCCACAACTAGAAACTCAACAACTAGAAACTCCACAACTAGAGACTCCATAACTAGGAACTCCACAACTAGAAACTCCACAACTACAGACTCCACAACTACAGACTCCACAACTAGAAACTCCACAACTAGAAACTCCACAACTAGAAACTCCACAACTAGAAACTCCACAACTAGAAACTCCACAACTAAAGACTGCACAACTAGAGACTCCGCAACTAGAAACTCCACAGCTAGAAACTCCACAACTAGAAACTCCACAACTAGAGACTCCATAACTAGGAACTCCACAACTAGAATTTCCACAGCTAGAGACTCCACAACTAGAACTCCACAACTAGAAACTCCACAACTAGAAACTTCACAACTAGAGACTCTGCAACTAGAAACTCGGCAACTAGAAACTCAACAACTAGAAACTCCACAACTAGAAACTCCACAACTAGAAACTCCACAACTTGAAACACCACAACTAGATACTCCACAACTACAAATTCCACAACTAGAAACTCCACAACTAGAAACTCCACAACTAGAAACTCTGCAACTAGAAACTCCACAACTAGAGACTCCATAACTAGGAACTCCACAACTAGAAACTCCACAACTACAGACTCCACAACTACAAACTCCACAACTAGAAACTCCACAACTAGAAACTCCACAACCAGAAACTCCGCAACTAGAAACTCCGCAACTAGAAACTCCACAACTAGAAATTCCACAACTAGAAACTCCACAACTAGAAACTCCACAACTAGAAACTCCACAACTACAGACTCCACAACTAGAAACTCCGCAACTAGAAACTCCACAACTAGAAACTCCACAACAAGAAACTCCGCAACTAGAAACTCCACAACTAGAGACTTCGCAACTAGAAACTCCACAACTAGAAACTCCACAACATAAGTTGAGTTGTAGCAGCAGCAGTTGCATTCACAAGCACGCATCTAAGCGAACTTCCTTGGTTTCACAGATAGCCGCGGCGACTACCTGGGTTCTCATCCGTGCATCGTACACGTGCCTGCGCGAAAAGGACACTCATCTGGCCTTGGCGCAGATTGCGCTGAAGCCGCCCCCAAGCTGCTTCTACGCGGCCCGTTTCCTCTGTCATAAAAGCCGTCCCAGCGGAAGCATCACTGTTGTAGCAGCAGCAGTTGCATTCACAAGCACGCATCTAGCGAACTTCCTTGGTTTCACAGGTTGGTTGCTTCATTTTTGACACTTCCTTAGAATTTCTTAGTCTAGCAACTGCTGCTGCTACTGTTGGTGTTACGGCTTGTATACTCACTTTGTACTCACGTGTTTAGCCATTTACACGATGCCGACGAATGCCGAACTCTGCAAGCGCTTAGACGAGCTAGAAGATTATTCAAACTTAGATTGAACGAATTGGTTGACCGGCTTGTTGTTAATATACAAACCAAGCTTCAGGGCGCAGGCTTAGACGTCGGTGAATTGAGAGCTGAAGTTGGTCGTATGGATGACAGTTTAAAACTCTTGAACGAGGTGGTCGAGTCGACACGCTCCCAGCAGCTCGAGCTGACTGCCGCAAATCGCGCTCTAAAGCAGAAAATGAGGCCCTTCAAAGTAAAGTCGCCAACCTCGAGCAGTACTCAAGGTTAAATAACTTGGAAATAAAAGGGTGCCCTCTACCCAAGGAGAGGATTGTTCCGCAATCCTGACTGCCATTGGCGACAAAATCAACTGTAAGGTCTCGGCTAGCGATGTCGACACGGTACATCGTGTACCTGCAAAGTCCGGTCAAAGGAATATAATTGTGCGGTTTTGCTCTCGTGAAAAAAGAACGAGTTCATGAAGAAAGCCAGAAGGGCGCGGGCTGAACACTCGAAGTATAGGGTATTCAGGAGAGAACGCACAGGCAATATTGTGAATGAGCACCTATCACCAGACAATAAGCGCTTGTTCTCTAGGGCACTTGCCTTAAAGAAAGAAAAAGGATGGCAGTTCATCTGGACGGAAAATTGCCAGATTAAGGTGCGGAAGTCTCCCGACAGTCGGGTAATTCGCATTGCTTTCCGATTCTGATTTATGCAATATTGCCTAACATTTTGCAATCAGTCTAGTAGTCAATCTTTCAGTTACGTGAAATGGCTTCGTACATTCGACCTCACGAACTTCAGACCTATTTTTCCTTGCCCTGCCGTTCACTAATTCATTTTAATGCATGCAGTCTGCAAAAAAACATGGATGGTATCACAACTTTCTTATCATCAACTAGTCACAGGTTTTCTGTGATTTGTATTAGCGAAACGTGGCTTTCCGCATCTCATAATCACTTGTATACCTTCCCCTCATACTCTGCTGAATACTGTCACCGCGATAATAGTAATCATGGTGGTGCGGCTGTTTTCGTGTCCTCGGAACTGCGTTTTCATAGACGACTTGACTTGACACTCAAAGTGGCTAACTGCGAATCTGTTTGGGTTGAATTTCACGATTCATTTTTTTTACAGGACAAAAAAACCTTATAGTTGGTTGCATCTATCGTTCACCGTCATCATGTGGAAGTGCTTATTGCTCGGCCCTTGGTAATTTGTTGCACAAATTATCACTGGAGCAGAAAAATGTCATTATCATGGGCGATATCATTATTAACCTCCTAGATCCATCCAACACACTGTTCAATGAATACGTTAACTGCCTAAATGGCTTTGGGTATGAAACCTAGTTACGCTTCCAACTCGATGTCCCGCAAATAAACAAGGTACACTTATTGACCACGTTTTATCAAATCTCCTTACTAACCCTGACTGCGGCGTTGTCGAAGCCTCTGTTACCGATCACTATCCAATATTTGTGCGTTTAAATTACACTCCTTGCGCTATTGTCACAGGCCTAACCAGAAAGAAGCTCAATTCAACAAAGTTCTTTGAGTTAATATCTGCTACAGACTGGAACCCAGTCATCGCGTGCGATAACCCTGAAACTGCCTACGATACATTTTCAAAGATAATTTCCAATGCCCTTGCAGATTCTACCGAAATAATGAACTGTAAAAAACCGTTCTCAGCTCCTCGTAACCCATGGCTGTCTAGCAGTTTGCTTGATTGCCTGAAGAAAAAAGATAACCTTTATAGAAAAACAAAAAAACAACCATTCAATACTGCGCTTCATGATAGGTATAAAAAATATTCTAATCGTTTAGGAAAACTACTCAAACATGCCAAAACACAGTACTATGAAAATAAAATTAAGTGTGCCGGTAATGATGTAAAAAAAACAGTGGGAAATCTTAAACTCGTTTTTGGGTAGATCCAACCAGCATAGCGAAATAACAATGATAAAATCGGGAGACCTACTTCTCGATAATCCCTTAGACATTGCTAACTCCTTTATTAACTTCTTCTGTACAGACAAGCAACGGGAAGACGATCCTCTGACCCAGCCTTACCCACGCATGCCTCACAGCTTTTTCCTTCACCCCGTGACATCTGAAGAAATAGTCACTATCATTTCTAGTTTAAAAAATACCGGGCCCGGTATTGATAATTTCCGCCCCTCTCTCATAAAACTCATAGCAAGTTAATATCTGAAACATTTTGTCACATAGTAAACCTTATTTTTACCACGGGAATTTTTCCAAGCTCCTTGAAGAAAGCCAAAATAATTCCTGTTTTCAAGGAGGGAGATAAGCGTCTCACATCTAATTATCGACCTATAGCTATACTCTCATTCTTTAGCAAAGTTGTTGAAAAACTAATAGTAACACGCTTGTATTCCTATTTTTCAAAATTTCATGTCTTATCAACAAATCAATTTGGATTTAGGGAGGGATACTCAACTGATTTAGCATTATTTACTTGACAGATAAAATCCGGCAGGCAATTGATGCAGGTAATTTGACTGGGGCGCTCTTTATTGATTATCTAAAGCATTCGATTCACTTGTTCACAATATACTATTTGCTAAATTAGAGTCTATTGGAATAGCAGGCCCGCCACTGAAATTACTACGTAACTACTTAAAAGATAGAGAATATATTGTGTCTATATCTAACACTTACTCACACCCTAAAACAAGTAACATTGGGGTACCGCAGGGATCAATATTAGGACCTCTCTTATTTTTAATATACATCAATGATCTTTCACAATGCCTAAAATCATCTGACCTGTATTCTTTACGCTGACGACACTACTATTTTCTGCTCAATAACCACCTTGATTCATTAATCTACAAGCTTAACCACGACGCGGACAGCATAGTTACCTGGTGCCGGCAAAATAACTACAGATAAATGCTACAAAATCTCAGTTCGTCATCTTTTCTTCTAAGCATAGGATTTATTCAGGTTCACCATCTTTAACTTTCGCTTCAAACACACTTTATCCTACTGACAGTGTCATGTTTCTCGGAGTCACATTAGATAAGCACCTACAATTTGATGAGCATGTTTCATCGTTAACAAAGAAGACAGCTTATGGCATTAGGATATTAATAAAGTTCGCAATTTTTTCCATATGAACCACACTATATCCCTTTATTACGCTTTCATTCATACGTATATTAACTTCTTCTGTACAGACAAGCAACGGGAAGACGATCCTCTGACCCAGCCTTACCCACGCATGCCTCACAGCTTTTTCCTTCACCCCGTGACACCTGAAGAAATAGTCACTATCATTTCTAGTCTAAAAAATACCGGGCCCGGTATTGATAATTTCCGCCCCTCTCTCATAAAACTCATAGCAAGTTTAATATCTGAAACATTTTGTCACATAGTAAACCTTATTTTTACCACGGGAATTTTTCCAAGCTCCTTGAAGAAAGCCAAAATAATTCCTGTTTTCAAGAGGGAGATAGCGTCTCACAGCTAATTATCGACCTATAGCTATACTCTCATTCTTTTAGCAAAGTTGTTGAAAAACTAATAGTAACACGCTTGTCTTCCTATTTTTCAAAATTTCATGTCTTATCAACAAATCAATTTGGATTTAGGGAGGGATACTCAACTGATTTAGCATTAATTTACTTGACAGATAAAATCCGGCAGGCAATTGATGCAGGTAATTTGACTGGGGCGCTCTTTATTGATTTACCTAAAGCATTCGATTCACTTGTACACAATATACTATTTGCTAAATTAGAGTCTATTGGAATAGCAGGCCCGCCACTGAAATTACTACGTAACTACTTAAGAAGATAGAGAATATATTGTGTCTATATCTAACACTTACTCACACCCTAAAACAAGTAACATTGGGGTACCGCAGGGATCAATATTAGGACCTCTCTTATTTTTAATATACATCAATGATCTTTCACAATGCCTAAAATCATCTGACTGTATTCTTTACGCTGACGACACTACTATTTTCTGCTCAGATAACCACCTTGATTCATTAATCTACAAGCTTAACCACGACGCGGACAGCATAGTTACCTGGTGCCGGCAAAATAAACTACAGATAAATGCTACAAAATCTCAGTTCGTCATCTTTTCTTCTAAGCATAGGATTTATTCAGGTTCACCATCTTTAACTTTCGCTTCAAACACACTTTATCCTACTGACAGTGTCATGTTTCTCGGAGTCACATTAGATAAGCACCTAAAATTTGATGAGCATGTTTCATCGTTAACAAAGAAGACAGCTTATGGCATTAGGATATTAATTAAAGTTCGCAATTTTTTCCATATGAACACACTAATATCCCTTTATTACGCTTTCATTCATACGTATATTAATTATTGCATATCATCATGGGGAAACACGTATCCAGTCCATTTATCTCCATTGCAACACACTCAAAATCAGGCTATTCGCATCATGACACATAGCACCTACACATCAGAAGCATTGCCTTTGCTCACCTCTAACGGTATTCTGTCGGTGGGAAAACTACATAAATATTCCCTCGCAATACTAATCCACAAATCCATCAGCGGAAAGCTCCCGTTCCCTATAATCATCAAAAGCCAGTATCCTTACTCTTTGTCAACACGTTTCGCATCCAGCAATAGCTTCTTATTACCGAAACCCAGAACTAATTATGGTAAGTTCACTACTAACTTTTCAGCCACACAACTATGGAACTCATTACCATGCCATGTTAAAAATATCTCCAATTTCCACGCATTCAAAATCAACCTTCGGAATTATCTGCATTCAGCATAGTCATTTCATCATTTCATCATCTCTGCTTTCTTTTGTAATTTTTAAATAATCCAACGATGTTTCAATGTTAATTGCTTCTTTTTGAGTGTTTACTTTGTGTACACATCTTTGTTGCGTTAAAGTACTTTTGTTTACTCAGCTCTTATGGGAGGTCCCCTGTACAGTCTCTTGACTTTGGGACCTCCCTCTGTATCAGTAGTAAACCCCATTGTAACCACCATTTGTAACCAATCAATTTCAATAAACTTTCAAACTTTCAAACTAGAAACTCCACAACTAGAATTTCCACAGCTAGAAACCTCAACAAGCTAGAGACTCCTCAACTAAAAGCTCCACAACTAGACACTCCGCAACTAGAAACTCCGCAACTAGAAACCCGACAACTAGAAACTCAACAACTACAACCTCCAAACCTATAAATTCCTCAACTTGAAACTCCACAACTAAAACTCCACAACTAAAAACTCCACAACTAGAAACTCCACAACTGGAAACTCCGCAACTAGAAACTACCAAACTAGAAACTCTACAACTAGAAACTCTGCAGCTAGAAACTCCGCAACTAGAAACTCTGCGAATAGAACTCCGCAACTAGAAACTCCACAGCTAGAAACCCCTCAACTATAAACTTCACAACTAGAAACTCAACAACTACCGGGCCCGGTATTGATAATTTCCGCCCCTCTCTCATAAAACTCATAGCAAGTTTAATATCTGAAACATTTTGTCACATAGTAAACCTTATTTTTACCACTGAATTTCAAAACTGAAGAAACCCAAAATAAACTCAAAGAGGGAGAAATTCACAATATAATTCGACCTATAGCTATTCCTCAACTACAGTTCGTTAAAAACTAATAGTAACACGCCTTGTCTTCCTATTTTTCAAAATTCATGTCTTATCAACAAATCAATTTGGACTTAGGGAGGGATACTCAACTGATTAGCATTAATTACTTGACAGATAAAATCCGGCAGGCAATTGATGCAGGTAATTTGACTGGGGCGCTCTTTATTGATTTACCTAAAGCATTCGATTCACTTGTACACAATATACTATTTGCTAAATTAGAGTCTATTGGACATAGCAGGCCCGCCACTGAAATTACTACGTAACTACTTAAAGATAGAGAATATATTGTGTCTATATCTAACACTTACTCACACCCTAAAACAAGTAACATTGGGGTACCGCAGGATCAATATTAGGACCTCTCTTATTTTTAATATACATCAATGATCTTTCACAATGCCTAAAATCATCTGACTGTATTCTTTACGCTGACGACACTACTATTTTCTGCTCAGATAACCACCTTGATTCATTAATCTACAAGCTTAACCTACGACGCGGACAGCATAGTTACCTGGTGCCGGCAAAATAAACTACAGATAAATGCTACAAAATCTCAGTTCGTCATCTTTTCTTCTAAGCATAGGATTTATTCAGGTTCACCATCTTTAACTTTCGCTTCAAACACACTTTATCCTACTGACAGTGTCATGTTTCTCGGAGTCACATTAGATAAGCACCTAAAATTTGATGAGCATGTTTCATCGTTAACAAAGAAGACAGCTTATGGCATTAGGATATTAATTAAAGTTCGCAATTTTTTCCATATGAACACACTAATATCCCTTTATTACGCTTTCATTCATACGTATATTAATTATTGCATATCATCATGGGGAAACACGTATCCAGTCCATTTATCTCCATTGCAACACACTCAAAATCAGGCTATTCGCATCATGACACATAGCACCTACACATCAGAAGCATTGCCTTTGCTCACCTCTAACGGTATTCTGTCGGTGAGGAAAACTACATAAATATTCCCTCGCAATACTAATCCACAAATCCATCAGCGGAAAGCTCCCGTTCCCTATAATCATCAAAAGCCAGTATCCTTACTCTTTGTCAACACGTTTCGCATCCAGCAATAGCTTCTTATTACCGAAACCCAGAACTAATTATGGTAAGTTCACTACTAACTTTTCAGTCACACAACTATGGAACTCATTACCATGCCATGTTAAAAATATCTCCAATTTCCACGCATTCAAAATCACCTTCGGAATTATCTGCATTCAGCATAGTCATTTCATCATTTCATCATCTCTGCTTTCTTTTGTAATTTTTAAATAATCCAACGATATCTCAGTGTTAATTGCTTCTTTTTGAGTGTTTACTTTGTGTACACATTTTTGTTGCGTTAAGTACTTTTGTTTACTCAGCTCTTATGGGAGGTCCCCTGTACAGTCTTTTGACTTTGGGACCTCCCTCTGTATCAGTAGTAAACCCCATTGTAACCACCATTTGTAACCAATCAATTTCAATAAACTTTCAAACTTTCAAACTTTCAAACTTCAAACTTTCAAACAACTAGAAAACTTCGCAACTGAAACTCCACGAAGAACACTCTCCAACTAAAACTCCACAACTAGAAACTACACAACTAGAGGATTACACAACTGGAGACTCCACAACTAGAAACTCCGCAACTGGAAACTCTGCAACTATAAACTCCACAACTAGAAACTCCACAACTACAAACTCCACAGCTAGAAACTCCACAACTAGAGGCTCCACAACTAGAAAATCCACAACTGAACCTCCACAACTAGAGACTCCACAACTAGAAACTCCACAAGTAGAAACTCCACATCTAGAAACCTCTCGAACTAGAAACTCCACAACCAGAAATTCCACAAAATAGAAACTCCCCACTACAAACTCCACAACTGGGTAACTCTTCCAACTAGAGTACTGCACAACTAGATACTTTCACAGAAACTCCTCAACAAGAGACTCCACAACTAAAGACTCCACAACTAGATACTCCACAACTAGAAATTTCACAACTAGAAATTTCCCAACTTGAAACTCCACAACATGAAACTCCACAACCAAAAACTTCACAACTAGAGACTACACAACTAGAAACTCCACAACTAGACACTCCGCAACTAGAAACTCCACAGCTAGAGACTCCACAACTAGAAAACTCTAAACTAGAAACTACACAACTAGAAACTCCGCAACTAGAAACTCCACAACTAGAAACTCCACAACTAGAAACTCCACAACTAGAGACTCCACAACTAGAAACTCCACAGCTAGAAACTCCACAACTTGAGACTTCGCATTTAGAGACTCGGCAACTAGAAACTCAACAACTAGAAACTCCACAACTAGAAACTCCACAACTAGAAACTCCACAACTTGAAACACCACAACTAGATACTCCACAACTACAAATTCCACAACTAGAAACTCCACAACTAGAAACTCCGCAACTAGAAACTCCGCAACTAGAAACTCCACAGCTAAAAACTCCACAACTTGAGACTTTGCAACTAGAAACTCGGCAACTAGAAACTCAACCACTAGAAACTCCACAACTAGAAACTCCACAACTAGAAACTCCACAGCTAGAAAGTCCGCAACTAGAAACTCTACAACTAGAAACTCCACAACTAGAAACTCCACAACTAGGAACTCCACAACTAGAAATCCACAACTAGAAACTCCACAACTTGAAACTCCACAACTAGA
>NW_023610503.1:0-46066 GCF_013339725.1 Rhipicephalus microplus
CTCCCTAATTAACGGGACCTGAGTGACACCCTCTCGCAGGCTTTTGGTTCCACAGCATCCCACAGGTGTGGTGAGATACTATATCATCGCACTGAGGTCATGCATGGACAATAACGACGACAACGCCGGAGCTTTTCTTGTTGGAATGACCTTATAATTGCAATCTCGATAAAGTGATTATTGCCATGCGGGCGTACCTTCTCCCGCATCGCGGACACTGATCTACACAATATACAGGTCCGCGGTAAAGTGCAAAGCTACCATAATAGTTTTTTTTGTCCACTTGTGCAAATAGACAATGTTCTTGTGTGCGGTGATCCACATAATGAGACTAAATAGTCCATAAAACAACTTAAAAGGTGTATACAACTGACTAGCTCCATAAAACAATAGGGAAGGTGCATACAACTGACTGACTAAACAGCGCTGCATTGCGTTTTATTGCTCTATTTGGTCATGTCTGCGTGGAGAAGAAGAAGAAGGTTTTTAAGGAAAAGGAGGAGGAGAGGTTGGTCTGAAAAGCGAATTTCTAGCCTCACAGGGTAAGGGGAAAACGGAAAGAGAAAGAGGAGGGCATGATAAGGGGTGATTGAGATATAGTACAATGAGTCGCTGCACACAATGTCTCATTCGGTGTAGGACACGCACAAAGTCTCTACATTAGCTGATGCTCTAAAGAGGAGAATCTAAATCTGCCTTGTTTAGAAATCCACACGTTCCCAAGCACGGAGTTTCTCTCTGAGAGGGGTCCGCAATCTAGGTCATCTGTGAGGTGCTAAAAGATTGTCTTTCGACTGCGTATGGAGGGTACACGCACGGGATGTGCTAAATAGTCTCTGGCGTAAGACACAAATTGTAGTTAGAATTTAGCTTCTGTCCAATCTTGCACAAATATCATCGTGTGTATGCAACACCCAGCCACAGTCAATGTAGCAGAATTTCCTGGTCTCTCCTTACCTGAACAGAAGCTGAAAAGCACGACACGAATCAAACCTATAAATGCGCTCGTGGCGACAATCCCCTCTGGCGTGTGACACAAATTGCAGTTAGAACTTAGCTCCTGTCCAATCTTGCACAAGTATCATCGCGTGTATGCAACACCCAGCCACAGTCAATGTAGTAGCGTTTCCTGGTCTCTCCTTAGCCTGAATCGAAGGTGAAAAGCACGACACGAGTCAAACCTATAAATGCGCTCATGGCGACAATTGCGGATCATTTCATAGTCGTTGCATAGATGTCTTCATGCTTTAGACAGCAAGGCATTGATGTCACATCAGGAAAAGTGAGTTGATATCACTGTGCGGTTAGTGTGCACCATTTTTGCTTCTGCATCAGCTTGTTAATTCCCAGCTATGCCACAATGACTGGGAATCCATTGCAGTGCAATGGTATGTCCAGATTGAACTGCTTCATTCAGCATATTCATTAGGTCACACACCAGAGCACTCTATGCAGTGTCGTGCTTCATGTAGTTTCTAATTAGCTGAGGTGCCAGCTTGGAGTCACAAAATGATGTTCATTTCGCTGGACTCTGCTGTGAATTGTAGCACACAGCTTGTCGGACGCCGGTCAGCTTACCGGCAGTAGATGGTGTCTAGTGTACTATATTGAAGCGTTGAGTGATTTCCGTGTGAGGCACAGTGAAAGCTGCTGCTGAGGAGGTTTGTGTGACAGAGCCATTTGCAAAAATGTGCACTGTATATCTGTACATATAGGCAATATACGGCAAAGTGAAATGCTCAACTCCAGCAGTTGATATTTTTTACTTTGTTACCATTGGGATCGAAAGACGCAGGATCAGCTTAGGCATCGTCCGGACTGGTATGTCAGAGATCACATGTAGTGCATAAATTGAAGGCAGCAGATCTCTGTGCGACATAACAGTATACAGCATCGGGCCAAGTCTTAAAAGCGTCTGCCAGTGTATGGTCTCGATGCCTTGTCAGTAGCCTCAGATGTACTCACAGTGACTTGTGTTGAAGATCAACAGGAGCTGGACAAGCACGTGTTTCTGAAATAGTGCCACATGTAGAAGTGCATCGAGGTACTTCTAAACAAATTCTTGCAGTTCAGGTGCCCGATAATTCCGGTGCAATAACAGATGCCCGAGAAGCATTGTACAAAGACAGCAGTTCTCCGGTTGCTCGAGGACCAAGGTGGCACAGGGTAGGATAGGCGATTTTATCGGGCCCAGGTGCACTGGAACGCTGCAAAGCGCACATAGCCGCAAGAAGCTCCTGTAGTGTAAAAGAATGATCGAGACAGATGTCTGCTGTAGGGGAAGCAGTGAGCCATCCATTATTGCGGAGCCAGAGAGGTGCATGCAGAATTCTTCCGCAATCTGTTTCTCGCTGCATGTCCTTATGATGGCCAATGCACGGAAGGAACGTAGTTGCCGAGGAGAAGATGGTAGAGCTAGTACAACGTGCCATATCTTAGACAGTGATTTTCGTGGGTCCAGGGTGGTGCAAAATGACTTCCATTTTGACGGTCAAGCTTTTCCATGTACCTCTAAGTTTTCTTTTGCACGTTACGAGAGGTCCTCGGGTTTGTGATCGATTTTGTTCGCCTGTGTCTGCGTTCTGCTCGACGACGAACTGCCCGCCGCTCTTCGTATATCACATCAACCGGCTTCCTGGAATGGGATGTTGTGACAACTCGTGTAGTGGTCCGCATTGTTGTGACAATTCCTTCTTCAATCTGTTGGAGAAACTATAGAGCTACAAGACTTTTCTACCTCTTTTAGGAAGGCCTCCCAATCTGTGCATCGCCTTCGAATGCTTGCAAAACGGGGGTGTAGCTCAGAGGTAGAGCGCTTGCTTCGCATCGAATGCTTGCAATGCCGGTATAGCATCGTAGTTTTACCTAAGTAGTAAGGTGCTACCAAATGTTTTAATGTCCTCGCACCAGGTGGCGGATGTTGAAAGGTATTGAGAAGCGATAGCTAAGTCGAGACAGCTGCTGTATGTTGAGCCACGGAGATATGTCTGTGACCCGTCGTTAAGAATATTGTAGCGAAACTTCGGGGTTGTTTAAGCTAGACACATCTGAAGACCTTCTGGGCAAAGAAGCGTGGGAGCAATTCCGCACAGGCATGCGATGACAAGTCAACACAATAATTTCAGGGAGCACTCATTGGGGGTTTATTTATCTAACACAACTTAAATTTACACAATGCACTAAGTCACAAATACAAAACATGGAAAATGATGGCATACCTCTCGGCTTGCATGACTGGTCTCCGGTGGTGAGATGCGCTGTTGACCCCGAGTCCGCTCACCCCAAAAAGGTCCCGAGTCGCTGCTTAAATATCGTTTTCCAGCATCCTAGGGTATGTGGACTAATCAGGCAAGCTGAGGATAACCAATCCCAACACGAGTTTTCATGGTTGCGTCAAGCCGGCCTCGCAATAAAACTGTAGCAGCTTTTTGAAATGGGCACATTCTCTAAAACGGCCTTGACGTGCAAACAAGTGCCCGATTGCTCCGGAGGACCCAAGCGGCGCCTTGCTCGTTTAGGGTGGTGGTTGTAGTGGTTAGAGGAGAAAGGCACCTGATTTCCGCAGGCCGGTCGGGAACACGGCGCAGTGCCTGGTTTGGCGAGAAGCGCACAGTGACCGACCGGATGCAGCTTTTTCTGTTCAGACTCTCATTCTTCGTCGAGGCATCCTCCTCGAGACAAGTCCTTAAACAGCGCCTCTAACAAGAGCATCTGGCAAATAACGAACTCAAGCGGTAGCTGAAAAAGAAAAAGCTTTCCGCGAGATATTGCCTTCGCGAGACCTCCCACCTAGGAAAAAGAGTGTCCCAATCGTTTTATCTGAAAAATGCAAAAACAAATAGACTAAAAACACAAAAAGCTTTTGCATTCATCAAGTGTGTGAGGTTCTTATTTAAAGATACTTATACATGAGTCTAAAAGGTGAAAAGCTTAAGACAATTACATATTTAAAACCACAGATGAAAAACAAATATCATCGCGAAACAGAAATCAATGCAGTTCACTCGTCGGCACTGTAATACAACTCAGTGTCCGTGTCATAAGCGACGACATTCTGTTGTGCGTTGTTACCACTTGGAAATGTCTTCCAGTCTGAGTAAAGTTCAGTGTCCGTGTCGGAGCCTTCGCACTGCTGTACTGGAACACTGGTCTCTGTCCCGCGCACACTATGTCGCAAATGCACTTTTTGACCCACTCGCGAACCGCACTCGCGCACAACACTTGGATGCAATTCCTGTTCATTACTGTTCGCACTGCACCCGCGCACGTGAACACCTCGAAGTTGTTCGCGGATAACACTCCTTGCACTGCACTCGCGCACATCACCACCTCGATCACGCACTTCCTGATCATCACCAGATTCATCGTCTGCGTCGTCGGCATCAGAAGAGCATCGGAGGTGGCAGGGTTTTAAAAGCTCCACATTAACAATGTCACGTTTTCTGCCAGTTTGGTTTACCCTCCCAGATATTCGCGGCTACCCGGCGCACGAGACGTAAAGGCCCGTGGTATCTGTGGAGAACCTTGGTTGTCTTCCCTTTGGCACGGGAGGGATCCACAAGTACACCAAGTCACCCTCGTGGTAAACAACACTTCGTCGTTTAGCATCATAGCTGCGTTTGTTCTTCTCCCGCTGACGCCTCTCCCGTTCTTTTATTAGTCTTCGAGCCTGCCGGGGTCGTCGAGCCACTTTGATAGCATCCAGGGTGTAGTCGAATCCACGTTGTGCGCCCGACCCACGTGGCCCGACCCAACATCTACAGGTAGCGTCGGCTTATGTCCGTGAAGCAGAAAGAAGGCGTGAATCCGGTCGTTTCGTGAGTGAAAGAATTGTACGCAAAGAGGACATACGGCAAAAATTCAAAAACGTACATGCTGAGCATGTCAGCTGGCAAGGTTTTGTTTGTCGTTGCCAAGGGCTTTATACTCAAAGGAGGTTAGGCTTTAGTATAACCTCCTTGAACGTTGCTAGGGTCAACGTTTCTAGTTCTAAAAAACGTTGGCTAGGGTGGCTAGAATGGGGAAGTGTGATGAGTGCGGCGCTTTTTGCTTGCCGGAGGAGGCCCTTCGGCGCGCCGATGCCGCTAGGGGCGCTGATGGCAGCGGCGCGGGTAGTGAGCAGCGCACTTTGCAGTTTTTTCCTTGGGTGCACTGCTTTTTTTCAGAGGTGGCAGCATCTTTACAAGTACTTCGTCAATTGGTGATTGCGATGGGTTACTCTGAAATGTCTGAATGCGTCAACGACAAAAAAAGTAGATCCAGCGTCGCTGCATTACGCTTGTCCGCAAAACTTAGTGCTTCAGTTCAGCCTCTTGAAGAGGCCCAAGGGTGGCAACGTGGATCACTTAGTGAAAGAGTCGCTTTGTCTGTAGAAAAAATGCTGCATGAGATGGAATAAAATGAGGAAGACTATGAAAGACTTCCATCTGATGCACTAGCAGTGTCTGTCACCCATGAATTATGCACCGCTGAGCGGTGGATGGTCGCCCTGTATATTATGTGGCAAGCTACGATGTGAGAAATCTGGTACTTTGTAATAATCGTGATGAGTGCGAAAACGCCCACCTTGTTTCGCAGGGTTGGTGGTTACGCTTTATAAGTAACACCGTTGCTGGTGTAGCACGTTACTTCGGCAATTAGTATTTGACGCACTCGTTATACATGTGGAAATGGAGCTGCTGCTTAAATTGTGCGTGTTGTAGTTGTCAGCAAGTCGTTCCTGCAACATAAGAGCGCTATTTATCAGTTGTTTCCAAAACAAAATTTGCTTCTGTTGATAATACAGGTCGCGGAGCACTAAGTTTTCAGTATCTGGAAAAGCAAGGCTCACGCTTCCATAAACAGTTGATATCTAGCGGGCCCTGTGTAGGTTAAAGTGGCCGAAATTATTTAGGCTGCAAATATTTTACACTGCAAATACCTGCGATTACGGTCCGCTAGCAGATGCAAGCTGCCAGAATTACTGTATTTTTTTTGGTCAGTGATCATATATTTGCGGAGAGGTTGACGGTGAAATAATATTCCGGCTTTCTGTAACAATGAGACATTGATTTAACATGCGCCACGTTGTTATAAGCTATCACATGCAACTCTCCAGTGCACATTAGGCCACTGTGTTCTACGTCCGGCATCTTGTGGAAAACTTGCTAGTTTAATTCACCTAAATTAGCTATAGTTGTTTTGGTCAGAGACATAATTTCTTTTCTTTTAATAGGTCGAGGAGCACGGGACTAAAAGCTCGAGGGGTGGACAAAGCCCGACCCATTCACAAGTTGGCAAAGCAGCCATACACGACAGACATTCATACATGTAGAATAGAAAATAGACTTTACAAGTACAAAATGGCACCAAGTACAAATACAACAGTTATGAAACAAAGCTCCACAGATAGAGAGTGAGGGAATACATATGTATCATAACTTGGCATGAACATTAAAAGCAAAAATTAATAAGTAGAGTAACCGATATTCTGGAGATCTACTATTAGGGAAAGTGAATTAGCTGGGCGAAGCATCTAATGTGACGATTTTGATTATTTAAAATTACATATATCTACAGCACTATAGTTGGGAATTATACGTAAGAAATACACATAATATTATAATGAAGTGTCAGAAATCGTCACGATCAAAACTATACACTAATGCACAGAGACATTACACTAAATGATACAATACAGTAATAAGAATTATTTTAAAATGCGCAAGACAGCCAATCGTAGCGACATTTCTTGCAATAATTAAATAGATTCATAGGAAGTTCTCAAGGGCAGAAGAAAGGCCAAAGTGTCAATGTCTTTGTGGTTTAAGGTGGCTAATAGGTAAGGTAGCCTGTAGGACAATGTTCATCCTAAACACTTCTAGGAATAAGTAAAATTCACGTTAATTTCTTCGTGGCTAGTCAGACAAACACTAGGGTTTACGTTTATCTTAGCAAGAAATTATAGTACTACAACCATGTTTAATTAATGCTTCAGGACATGTCAATTTTAAATATGAGGCGCGGGTACATTGATTCAAACTACTGATCTCGGAGTATAATCGATAAAGAACTCCAGGTGATCAAAATTTTTGGAGCCCTCCACTACGGCGTCTCTCATAATCATATGGTGGTTTTGGGACGTTAAACTAAACATATCAAGACCTTTTCAAGAATGGTTTTCAAAGATGAGACTTTAAAGAGCTTAGGTGCCATGTACTTCCCTACACTTGCTGTATCAAAATTATTTTACCGAAAACGGGTCACCACCACACAGCGTGGGAGCAATTTTTGTGGAGATGGCACGTGCTGTCTCGTTGTCTCCTCCGCAATGTTACCCGCGCCGGTGCATGCAGCGCCCCAAGCGGCATCGGTGCGCTTTGGGGACCAGTTTCGACAGCCGCTTTTCACACGAGGTGTGATGAGCGGGGCGGTTTTCGCTTGCGGGAGAGGGTCACTCGGCGCCGACGACCGCAAGGGGCGCTGATGGCAGCGGCGCGGGTAGGGAGCGGCGCACTTCCCTGTGTTTGCTGCAGGTGAACTGGGATTTTCTTGTACTTGTACTACAAAATTCTTGTACTGCCAAGTCGTGCTTGCCTCCAAAAATACATCAAGGTATGTGACTGTATATGGTGTTGAATAGAGATTGTTCCTAATGTTATTTTGTTCACAGAGATTTACTGCTGTTTATGGGTTTAATACTAAACTCTTCAGCTGTCTGAAGGCCAAAGTTAAAGACCTGGACGAAATGAAGAGGCATTGAGGCATAGTAGTAGACGAGATGAAGCTTTCTGCGCATCTGGACATGAAGTCGTCCACCTATACTGAAGGTTTCGTAGACCTTGGCAAGTTTACCGATGCCGCTGAAAGACAGAAAAAGGCTGACCATGGGCTGGTCATAATGTTCCAGCCATTTGGGGGGAAATGGACTCAGATCATTGGTAATAATTTCTAGTACTGCCGAAGCACATTTGTCAAAACATCTTGTAATGTTCTGTTTCTCTTCAGGTGTATTTTTGTCCAGCAGGAACGTGAAAGCCAGGCTACTGACAAAAATTTTAATAGAGGCAACAATTCTATGCGGGCAGGTCGGCCTCTACTTGGATTACATTTGCTGACGGTGCACCCTGGAACAGATCCATGTGGAACATCATTGGAATACGCGCCACCCTAAATAACATTCAGTGCAGAGTCGTTCATCCGTGCGACAAACACAGATTTTTGTACTTTATTTCGGATTTCCCTAACCTGATGAACTGTGTGAGAAACACAATGATGAAGCACGGCTTCAGCACCCACAACGGACGGGTAGGCTTGCTCTGATAATTCTGTGGAATTTGTATACGTGATACGTACTGTTCACCACTAATGTTAATGCTTAACAGTTGTCACACAAGTCGCGTTAATTAGGGAGGCGATCGCCGGGCTAATTCCAAGGGCCGAAGTATCGGCCCCCGAACCGCACCACGAAAGCGTGGACAATTTAGAAGTGGTCCTTTTTGGCGCGCCAGCGGACGCCGGCTGTGGCCCAAAGAACAAGTCAGAGCCGAGAGTTGATAAACAAACAAAACTATATTCTCAGTAATGGCAGATCGAAAACAATACACATGAATGCACACTCCACAATAGTTGCATACATATGTCACCAATCAAACCAATCAAACAACGCACTACACAGTACAATCACCCACGCTTTAAACAACGGACACAGACAACAATACGCACTACAATGCAGTTGCATGCATTGAACAACCAAGACACTTAAAGACTAAAGAGATAGAAAACCTATTCAGTCCAAAGTTCTTGGAACCAAGTCTAGATGATACTCTTCCGAGAATCACTCACTCAAAGTCCAGCGATGTTGTCGTTCCGCAGCCCTCGAAGTTTCTCTTCCAGGAAACCTCGCCGAAGTTTCTCTTCCAGGAAACCTCACGCCTTCAATAGGCCACTCTCCAAGCTTCAAACTTCTTCGCCCGAACACGTCGGCTTCACACACGCAGCTGCTGCCACGCGTCTTCGCTCGATAGCGGTAGACACACGCTCTTGCCTGTAGCTCGAGCCTTCACCCCTCAGGTGGAAATCCTCTTCATCTCCTGCTTTGTCGCTACGGACAAAACCTTCGCCGACTACACGGCGGTATACCCTACGCGCTCTGGCGCAAACTTCCGTCTTCTCCTGATCTCTCATCTCGGCTGCTCGGTTAAATTCCTTGCGCGCGACATTCCAGAAGGTTCTCGTCATTTCGTCGGCGCGATACGCAGCGAAGGCTGGGAAGAGGGCGAGACGGTTGGAATGCCCTCCGCGGCCGATGACTCAACTCGGTATGACCACGCCCCTTTCATTCTAGAACTTTCGCGGGCTATCTCGGCCGCCGATGTGGGTGAGGAGGTTCGTCGGCGAAGCCACGCTTCCAAGGGGAGAGCGCGCGCCGGGGAGCCTTGGATGTTTTTTTCTTTTTTTTCTTTTGACCTCCCGGCGTCTCTTCCGCGCGTTGCCGCAAGAATTTGGCGGCGCGCCCATTTTTAGCACTCGTTCTGTGACACTGCCCCCACTTTAAGAGTATTATCTCTATATTCAAAACCACACAAACGAGCGCGAACAGTCACCACACACTCTGAAAGACTGTAACACAAACGGTCGCTCATGACACTTCACATTCGCAATAGATCGCCCAATACAATCTTACATTGTAGTTCAATTCCACAACACATGAAATATAGCCACGGTACACGACTACAACACTTCATCACTCATTCCAAACAATACAAACGTACAAGGTTCTGTCTTTACAACAATTATACAACACTATACATCACATCACAGCACAGATACTTCGACACTTGGAACAGGATAACCAACACTAACACAACATATGGCACTCAGCACTGCCAAACACATCCTGATTCGACTTCAGCACTTATCCTGTGTACTTTGAGCGGCGCTTGCGCCCTTTCTTGCGGTGCTCGCTCGATCTCTTCTTGTGTTTCCACGTTCTTTTTCGGCGAGCCCTTTCCAACGACGATATCTGAGGCGGCGTCTCAGCCATCGTTGTCGCTTCCGACACCGTTAACGGGCCATAACATTCAACGGGTCCTGTCTGTTTATTTACCAGCTTGTTCACGTCCCGACATTTGGCCTGGCTGGCCAACTCTATCTCCTTTGCACTGTCGGTCGGTTGAGCTCGTGCCGACGTCAGTCCAGTTGCCCGGCCCGTGAACTCATTCGACACGATCATTTCTCATTCACTGTCTCTTGCGCCGCGGCTTCACCTTGGGCTCGAGCGTGATCCGTCACGGGATGCTCCTCCACCGTATCTCGCGGTCGCTGGGTTGGCGAGGACTCTATCTTAGGGTCTTCTCCCAAACATTCCGGATCATTCGGTCCTCACGCCCCGTCGATGTTTCCGATGACAAGGTCGTAAAGGGGGGTCGTCATACATAGAGCGGTAACCTTCCCGCTGAAGTACGGGGTTTCCACCTCAATCTCTGCTTTCGGAAGCATCCGAACCGTACGGTCAATTAGGCAAACCGGTTTCGTTCTGCCTGTCAACTCACTTTCCCGTACCAAATTTCTCCGCACGATAACCGTGGAGCTACCGGTGTCTCTTAGAACCGTAATCTTCTTGCCTGCAACCTTTCCAGGCAGCTTTGGCATTCCCTTCGTAACACCGGTTGGCTGTTTTGACATTACAGCACCCACAATAGGAATTTTCTCCTCATTTTTCAACTCTACGAATCCGTCGGTGACGGCATTATTACCGGATTTCGGTGCCGCTTGCACACAGGATACCTGGTGAGTTTGACTCGCTCCGTTGCGACATGCGTCTGCTTGTGCCCAGTCTGACCACACTTAAAACATTTTACTGCCGTAGGGCTCGTAAAGATCGTTCGACAGCTTTTCGCGCGATGACCCACTCGGTTGCACAGAAAACATCGCGGAATGCCCTCTGGTGCACGCTTCTTTTCTTCGGGAGCCAATTTCTTCGAATCATCGGGACCAATCCTTCTTGACCTTGGCCAAATTAGTTCCACCTTGCGCTTCCAAGAATTGATCAGCCAATTCAAGCATTCCTTCAAGTGACTCAGCCTTCCTCTTTTTCAAGTACAGTGACAGGCTTGGGTGGCAACTAGTAAGAAATTGTTCTCTAATTAGGAGCTCTCTAAGTTCATCGTACTCCTGCGCTGTCCCTGAAAGTTCAATCCATCTGTCGAAATAATGGCAAAGTCTGGCGGCATACTGCGTAGCCGTCTCACCATCAGCTTTCCTGTCCGAAATCTGTCCCGGAAACCTTCTACAGTAAATCTAAATCGCTTCAGCAAAGCAGCTTTCACCTTTGCATAGTTGGCTGCATCGGTCGGCGTCAGCCTGCCGTACACACTGAGTGCTTCTCCACTCAAGCAAGTACTCAAGCAGTTGCCCATTGATGTTCCGGCCAATTCTGGCTCCTCGCAATTGTCTCAAACCGGCGAAGGTACGCGTCAAGGTCGTCCTTCCTTTCATCAAACGCTACGAGCAGCTTGCTTGGGTTCAAGTGGAAGCCGTGATCTTCCCGTTCGCTGCTTTCAACTCTAGCTTGGACGGGAGTTTCACTTCGCTGTTGCAAACGGATCCGCTCGAGTTCCATCTCGTGCTGCCGCTTCCGTTCCCTTTCAGCCATCTCCGCTTCTCTTTCTTCTCTCGCCCTTTCGGCTGCCAACTTTTCTCTCTCCAGCTCCAACTTCAATTGCTGCTCTCTCTTCCTTCAGCTGTCGCTCTTTTGCCTCTCTTTCTTCTTTCAGCTGTTGCTCCTTTGCTTCGCTTTCTTCTCTCGCCCTTTCAGCGGCCAGCCTTTCTCTCTCCAACTCAGCTGCTTTTTCTTCCTTGGCTCTCTCAGCTGCGAACCTCTCTCGCTCTGCGCCTCTTTATCCTTCTGGCTTACCCATTTCCGTAGTTCGGCGCCAGAAAGACCCATCTTCTCACCAAGAGCTACTAACTTTTCGAGATCCATGGTGTCTCGCAACTCGCAAATAAAACCTTGCCGCGTGCAAAAAGTATCTGCCTAAATCAGTCTATCGGAACACTCCCCTGCACTCGTTAGCGAGAACACCGAACAACACACAAAATTGTTCCGATAGCACTATCAACAACTCGAGGCTCTTTCTCACTTCTTTGGACACACTGTGCACCAAAAGGTCCTGTCGCGGACGCCAGATTAATGTCACACAAGTCCCGTTAATTAGGGAGGCGATCGCCGGGCTAATTCCAAGGCCGAAGTATCGGCCCCCGAACCGCACCACGAAAGCGTGGACAATTTAGAAGTGGTCCTTTTTGGCGCGCCAGCGGACGCTGGCTGTGGCCCAAAGAACAAGTCAGAGCCAAGAGTTGATAACAAACAAAACTATATTCTCAGTAATGGCAGATCGAAAACAATACACATGATTGTACACTCCACAATAGTTGCATACAATATGTCACCAATCAAACCAATCAAACAACGCACTACACAGTACAATCAGCCACACTTTAAACAACGGACACAGACAACAATACGCACTACAATGCAGTCGCATGCATTGAACAACAAGCATTAAAGACTAAAGAGATTAGAAAACCGATTCAGTCCAAAGTTCTGGAACAAAGTCTAGATGATACTCTTCCGAGAATCTCACTCAAAGTCCAGGGATGTTGTCGTTCCGCAGCCCTCGAAGTTTCTCTTCCAGGAAACCGCCGAAGTTTCTCTTCCAGGAAACCTCACGTATTCAATAGGCCACTCCAAGCTTCAAACTTCTTCGCCCGAACACGTCGGCTTCACACACGCAGATGTTGCCAAGGTCTTCGCTCGATACGCAGCGAAGGCTGGGAAGAGGGCGAGACCGTTGGAATGCCCTCCGCGGCCGATGACTCAACTCGGTATGACCACGCCCCTTTCGTTCTAGAACTTTCGCGGGCTATCTCGGCCGCCGATGTGGGGTGAGGAGGTTCGTCGGCGAAGCCACGTTTCCAAGGGGAGAGCGCGCGCCCGGGGAGCCTTGGATGTTTGTTTTCCCCTTTTTTGACCTTCCGGCGTCTCTTCCGCGCGTTACCGCAAGAATTTGGCGGCGCGCCATTTTTAGCGCTCGTTCTGTGACAACAGTTCCTTATGCAACGTGCAAATTTTAAAGGCTCACTGGGAGCATGTGTCAGCCATGTGGACACTTGACAACAATGCCATCATCTTGAAAGTGGCACCAAAGCTGACTCGATCGCATATCTTCCCAAATGGATCCGAGGAAATGCGAGTGGACTTGACATTCATGTTTTCAGTCCGAGGGTTACTCGATGTATGGATTTCTACAAAGATCAAATCAAGGCTCGATACGCAAATGTTGGGCCAACAAGACTCGTCATTGGTCTCATGGCGGAATTGATCGAGGTTATGACGTCCAGGTTTCCAGCAGAAGCTTTACGGTAAGAGTGAAATATTTGCCCTGTCAATAATTTGACCAGGAATCAATTTTTCTACGCTTCATGCACTTTGTTTCAGACTTCATAGCCGAAAGGGAGCTGTGCTAGACCAGGCACTCAAGTTCCTTGATTTGTGGGAAGCTCATGCAAAAGGGCTTGGCTTTCTAAGCAAAAGTACCGCGGTGGGATTGCGTGTGACCTTGAAAAGTACGAAGCACCTCCTGAAGTACCTGACTTCATTTCAAATACATTATGACTGCTCGCCTAAGCCAAGACTGCCTTGAGCGCTGTTTGGAATTGTGCGGCAGGCAGGTGGTGGCAATGATCACCCCACCCCTGCACAGTTGTTGTCATCATGCGGTATATTAATATCAATTTTCACACGTAATGTTGCCTGTCATATAAATATGTTACATATCTCACTACATTTGACTGCTGTTGTGGGTAAGTTATGCATTGCTTATTTATAGATGCCTAAGCTTCTGTAGCCTGGTGAAGAGTCCCAAGGATGGCAATGTGGCTGACAGAGTGGTGGAGTCTCTTTTGTCCGTAGAAGACAACTAAAGACTTCCTTCGGGTGCTGTAGAAGTGTCGATAGATGATGCATCGTACACTGCTGAGCGAAGTGACTCCCGCCTTGTATAATATGTCGCAGGTTACGTAGCGAAAAGGCGTATACTTAACAATAATTGTGATGAGTGCAGGAACACCTGTCTTGTCTCGAGAGAAAATGTGCCAGGAAATCTCCCAGCCCAGACAAGCAAGCTGTTAGATCGCGGCGGACTTTTGTATCCGTCAAATTTTCTTTATACCCTCATCCTGAACCTTGAAGACAAAATCACTCTTTTCTTGAGCTCAGCACGTCTTCACGCCAATTCAGCCATAGAGATGCTGAAGGGAATTGGCAAGACACAACAAATTGGCTGCCCAAAGCATGGTGCTCTCTTGACCAAAAGTGTGGTGCGATTTATTGCCTCACTCGCGTACACTTTATTTAAAAGGCATGAACCAAACAGAAGACGAAAAGAAAGGGCAGAGAGTTAAGCCATGTGTACTCTAGTGGCAGAGCATGAATACCTTGGCATGCAAAAATAAAGTTATGTTTTTGTTAAAAGTGTCTCCTCTATTTCTGCTGCTGGGGACAATTCTCAAGTCACAGGCTTCGCGGCATACGCAAGTTTTAGCGCTCTTATAGCTTTACTCATCTAAGTTAATGAGCAATTGTAGGCTGCTAAAACTTCTACGTTCAGGAACCGATAATTGAATGCCAAGTGAGAATTTGAGCTGTGACTCACACAAGATTATGCGTTCGCGGCGGAACAGCAAAACGAGGCTTTTGTACCGACGTTTCTGCTCGTGGATAAAGGAACTTAACATGCTCTTAGTAATATGAAGCCTTCCAGTAATCGCAAAGTCTCCTAACACCCTGAAGTTCTGCCGTGAGTAACCGCAATATTACGAAATCCACAAAAGTTGGTGTCGGGTCTCGCTCATATGCCTTCTCGAGAATTGTTTTCAGAGGCGAGAAAATATAGAGATACTTAAGCCACGTAAGGCATGACGTGGCTTAAGATCCATGTATTGTCGTACATTAGATCAAAAAAAGGTTTTCACCGAAAATAGGCGGCCGCCATATGGCATGAGAGCAGGCCCGTAGCCAGAAATTTTTTTCGGAGGGGGGGGGGGTACTTGCTAAAAACTAGGGAGAATATGCCCCTAGTCCCCCCCCCCTCCCCCGGCTACGGGCCTGCGTCTAAGTGCGTGAGAGAGATTTCTGCGGAGAGCAGGGCGCGCTCATTCATATGCCGCCTGCGCAAGGGTACCCGCACCTCTGCGTGCAGCGCTCCAAGTGGCATCGGCGCGCTTTGGGGACCGGTTTCAGCGGCCGCTTTTCACACCTCCTCATTCTAGCCACCCTACCCTAACGTTGCGTTGCATAAACTGTTGCCAGACTTAGAAAATCAGTGTTTCCAGGCTGCCGCTAAATTTGGCAGAAAAATCTGCCTTTGTAGTTTTTTTTGTGAGAGTTGGTGTCGTCCGCGGTGCATTTTGCTAGTGCATGAGTGATGCCGGTCATATTAATTAACGGAATGAACCGCGCCCTGCAGACGTTGGGACGTGTTCTCTTGCTGTGTGCGCTGCTGTGCAATTAAGAGCCCACTTTAATTAATGGAATCAACCACGCCTTGCAGACGTTGGGGCGCGTTCTCTTGCTGTCTGCGCTGCTGTGCAATTAAGAGATCGTGTCTCGGAGTTAGGGAATTAACGACGCGTCGTCCGCCGTGCATTTCGCGTGTGTAGTGAACTTGTTCGCGAGTGTATGTGCGACGTAATTAACGCAATGAACCTCTGTCTGCTAACGTGCGGTTGAAACGCTCGCACAAGCCGTTGGCCAGTGGGTGGTATGCTGTTGTGCTGGCATGTTCGCTACACACAAGCAGGAAAGTTTCCTCGGCCGGCGACAAAATGTTGTCCACGATTGCTTATCACTGTCTCCGGTGCACCATGACGCAGCACGGCCTGTTCGTCGAACGCATTTGCTGCCTCTGCGGCAGTGGCCGCCAGACATGCGACAGCCTTGACCCATGTCGTGTGGTAGTCGGTAATGACGACAATGTAGTGGTTCCCTGATTTGGACTTAGTGAAAGGTCCAATAAAGTCCATGCCCACCTGTTGAAAGGGTCGACCAGCAGGTGGGATCAGTTGGAGAAAACCGGCCAGCCTTCCAGGTGGTTGCTTTCGCGTCTGGCTGTCAGGGCAGGAGAGTACTACAGGCGTCAAATGAAACCCGAACAGCGAAGCGCGTGTTTCAAACATTAGAAACAGTATAGTGCTGGCCGTCCAGTCATCACTAGGCGTGCACATCCGGTTTGGCAGCACTGCGCAATCCCCATAGAGTGCATTATCTCCGTTTCTGCCCTAGTTCCCGTGTGGTGATAATGGTGGCCATCGTGGCCGTGCCAACCGCTTTTGATCGTATCACTCACAATTCCTTGCTTTTACTCAGTCAACGTCCAATCATTGTGTTGGCAAGATAAAACAAAAAGATAAATATAATCGATGTGCGCTTAATTTTCAAACGATCATCGTATCTCGTGCGCTAGTGCTGCTTCACTTGCACCCTCCTTACAGAGACCGACCGGAAAAGGCTTCACGTTAACTGGTAATGCCGAGCGTTTCTTCGGAAGAGAGAGCACAAATTGTTTCGCAGTACCGGCACGATGTGAAACAGCGTGAAATTGCCAGCATTGTGAACCAAGTTTTGTCTACTATAAATGAAATTTCCCAGGCTTTCCGTGATTATGCATTCTGTGATGACAAACCGTGCTACAATACTCGCCTTCGGCTGCAGTAGTCACCTTCTGTATTTTTTTTTTGTTCCTTTCAAATAGCATTACCATAACTGAAACACAAGCAGAAATATTGCACTATAGACATCTATAGGGGGATCGCGCAGTGCTCACACCGGATGTGCGGGCCTGTCTGTGTCAATGATTAATGGACGGCGCGCACTAAGCCATTGATACAGTGTACTAGAAGAGGCCCCCTTCTAGTGCACTGTACCATTGATAAGGCTTGTGCCGCGTGCTCCACTGTTCGCGTTTCATTTGATGCCGATAGCACATACTTGCAGACGCACGAGAACATCTTCGGCCAGAAATAGCGGCAACGCACTTTTTCCCATGTGCGCTTGACACCAAGTGGCCTGCCGTGGGGTCATCATGGCCACGGCCGTGGATGAAACAGCGCACGGGTACGGCCCACCGCGTGCTCCGAAACCGGCGTGACAGGTCTAGTTCTCGAACCGCCGCTGCGGCGCCACCAGGGGGGGAGGGGGATTCGCGAGCGTCCATTGAATCGCATGCGCGGCGCGCTTGCGGTAGTTAAGATTGAGCACGTGCATCTTGTGTCACCCGTGATATCTTCTTTTATTATCCGTATAGCGTGAGCTCACCAGGTAATTACAGACCTTGCTTTTAGATACGTGCCACCCTTGCAAATTTTTGGTATTGCCTTATTCGAGATGGAACCTTGCACACCGATCAGTTTTCGCGAAAGTAAGAAATGTGAGCACATTTTACTCGGATCCTATAAGATCACAACTAACAGATCTGGAAAAGCTACACATTCCAATGCATCAAATTGATTACATTAACTGTGAGCATGTTGCGTCAGAAAACGTTCTTTTTAATCAGTTCATTTAAAATCAGTAACCTCAACAATTGCTGTTGCCACTGTTCCTTGAACACAAAATAAGGTAGACTTTTCACTTCCTCCAAACACGTGTATAGTATTCATACAACACAGTATCAGATGCAACAGCCACGAAATAAGCTATAGCATGTGTGCGATTTCATAACAGTGGACTCGAGGCTTTTTGAAATTTCAACGACTGTAACTTCAATGTTGGCAATTGAGCGAGCAGTTATGAAGTGAATAATATGAAAACTGTTAGAGGAAAAAAAGCGACGAAATGCTTCAAAACGCGAACACAACTGCTTGCGTTCCTGCGCTTTTGAATATTTTCGTCTCTATCGCTCTCGAAGTTTTATCATAAGGCAACTAATAAAAAAGTGAACACATAACCGGAACAAGATGCGTGAAAATATTTCATTTATTCTCAATTTAGGGCTGATCCTGGCATTTTTGTGTTTTGTTTACTTCTTTACACCTCTGCATGATAAAACAACGTGACGATTGCTCCAGCTTGTGCGCTCAAGTTTTGGCTTTTCTGTTTATCGAGAATGAAACCATCCGTTCGGTCTTTTCATGTTAGGCTCTCCACGGGCACTGGCGAATCCCCATAGCACTCCAACGAGCTGTCTTCTAGCAGTCTCCGTCATGTGGTTGTATCATTCAGTACTGTTTATTTGTTCTACTTTGTATCGTCGACAATTGGCACCTGTGCTCACTCAACGTAGGCAGGTCACGTGCACGCGACTGCCCTAGAGCAGGCGTGGTTTTGCGATGTGTAAACGTAATAAAACGTGGTTGTCACTTGACCGCGCCGTACACACACACACACACACACACACACCACACACACACACACACCACACACACACACACACACACACACACACACACACACATATATATATATATTATATATATATATATATATATATATATATATATATATATATATATATATATATATATATATATACTCAAAACAATTCTAGAGGCTGGAATTGTTTTGAGTTGTCCAGTGCCCTTCGCTGTTTTCTGTTTTCACTTTATTACCCAATCAATCGTGCCAAGCATGAAACTACTCTTCCTAAGTACAGTATATATATATATATATATATATTATATATACATGGAGCGACGGGAGTGTTGTCAACAAGGATAACTGCATGAAGACTAACTGGTCCATTGAAATATTACTGCCTATCACTCCCAGTATATATATATATATATATATATAATATATATATATATATATATATATATATATATATATATATATATATATATATATACTGTCTAGTAAGAAATATCATATCGAGAAATTCGAATGCCAATTCTAATGATGTATACTTTCACAGCCTCTTCAATAAAAAAGTTACGAGGAGCGCGTCCATGTTTGTAGAAACCACTTTATCCAGCGTTCAAAGCCTAATTACTTTTCAGCACACTACCGTGTACCGGATAGCATAAAAACTTTTCAATTATGTTTCTTTGATACGCTTTCAGCATACAAAATCATGAAGGTCTATTGTCAAGTGTCCAAAGAATTGTCAAGCATTCCAGCTGAGAAAACGCAAAGTGCCGATAAATGCCACAAAAATCGAAAGATGTAAGTTTACGACATCTATAAATAGAACAACTATGTCACGCATTCAGACCCATATGCTTCAGCTACATGCATTGGGTTTTTCTTTCAGCCTCAAAACGAGAAGCTGGCTCTGAGAAAAAAATTCACGTGCTCGGCACGCACAGGCGAGATCAATCGGTTTTTTAACTAGTAGTGCCTCATAGTCTACTAAGTATGCGATATGTCATCGCTGCGATAAATGAGATAAAAAAAAACACCGATTAAAACAACTGAGTGAGTCACTGTTGTGACAATCACCAGCTAATTTGCTGCAGCTGCTGCCCCGAGGGAACCACCGCCACTTGTTTCCCCGTCCCTTTTGTCTTCGCCCCGTCGCGCTGCAGCGGCCGCAACTGACCCTACAGCTGACAAGCGTCCTCCCATAGAAAGTCGCTCCACGCGGCAGGCCGTGCCATGCGCTCTTTCATCCAGCGGCCGTGTCATGGCAGTGTCTTAAAATCTCGGATCTCAAGCACTTAAGGACCACGAGTGCCGCGCGATCTTCCTGGAAGCCTTTCTCCCTCCGATACAGTACACAGTCGATCAACCGGAAGCTCCGTGCCGTTCTTTAGTTTTCCTGACAACGGGGGCATCCGGTGCTCGAGGTACTGTACAATATCTCTCATCCAAGGGTCTGCCCTCTTCTTTTACCCAATATCCTCCTGATCCAGGACCAGCAACAGTTAAGGGTTTTCTTCGCTTACCGGCGAAGAAAAGTTCTAGGTGGCCAAGGCATTTGGGGGCGACACATCTCGTCCTCGATGCTTTTGAGTCGGTCAGAAAGTGACGCGATGGAGTCGGCAATTGCCTTTAGGTCTCTTTCGTGGTCGAGAGTTCCCGCGGGCAACGCAACTCGGCCGCGGCGCAGCTGGCGACACACGGAGGGGGCAGTACTGTTGCTGCAGCGGATGCTTTGCCAACTGGAGGCGCGATGTTTTGCGTCCAGAACTGCATGCTGCTAGAATAGTAGGTGCCAATAGGCTGGGGCTTTGACGCACGACTCATTAAAAATGCCAGATTAATGCGCTGCAAAATTTGGAGGAAAGCAGCGCAGGTTTCCGGGTTTGTAATTATCATTTTTCTTGAATATCCTGGCGCAAACCACGCAAAGGTACCACAACCGATCGTCTTCTGTCATAGAACGAGTTGACGCTAGCACAAAGTTGTGCGACATCATTTTAACCCTGCTCAGGGGTTTTGAAGACAGCTGGGTCCAGTTTTGTAGACGCAAATGGGCGATCTCAATCGAGTGCTGACTTGTGAATGAAGTTTTCAAGCGTCGCCCACTCTTCCCATGAATTTGGGGCACTCGATAAAATTTGCGTCGTGTGCCACTTTTTTGCATCCCCATCTGGTGCCGACTATAAAAAATTAACCTTTGTGGCTTAGTCCCAATTGTTAAATGACGCAGCATGTTCGTAGCAAAGTAGCCACTCAGAAATAGATTCCTCCTGCGCACCTGTGAACACTGGGGGTCCGACGAAAGGTTTTTCTTGGGCGATAGAGATTGTGGAGCGGAAGGTAGGGGGTTGCGTCATAGTAGAAAAGTCCGAGGTTGTTTCTTGACGCTTTTTATTGACTCGGGGCATAATTTCACAGCGGTAATATTGCTACCGAGCAACCTCCATCACTTTGTAGCGAAACTTCCGGGTTGTTTAAGCTAGACACATCTGAAGACCATCGGGGCGAAGAAGCGTGGGAGCGATTCCACACAGGCAAGCGATGACAAGTCTACACGATGGTTTCGGGGAGCACTCATTGGGGGTTTATTTAACACAATTTAAATTTACACAGTGCACTAAGTCACAAATACAAAACAAGGAAAATGATGGCATACCCCTCTGCTTGCATGACTAATCACCGCTGGTGAGATGCGCTGTTGACCTCGAGTCCGGTCACCCCCAAAAGGGAACGAGTCGCTGCTTAAATAGGTTTTTCCAGCGTCCATGGGTGCACGAACCACTCAGGCAAACCGAGGATAACCAATCCCAACACGAGTTTTCATGGTCGCGTGAAGCCTGCCTCGCAACAAAACTGTAGCAGCTTTTTGAAACGGGCACATTCTCTAAAACGGCCTCGACGCGCAAACAAGTGCCCGATTGCCCTGGAGAACTCAAGCAGCGCTTCGCTCGTTTGGGGTAGTAATGGTATTGGTTAGAGGAGAAAGGCACCCAATTTCCGCAGGCCAGTCGGGAACACGGCGTGGTGCCTGGCTTGGCGCGAAACGCTCAGTGACCGACCGGATGCAGCTTTTTCTGTTCACTATTATTCGTCGAGGCGCCCTCCTCGAACAAGTCGTTAAATAGCGCCTCTAATAGAGCATCTGGCAAATAACGAACTTCAGCTGTAGTTGAAAAAAAAGCTTTCTGCGAGACATTGCTTTCGCGACAATATGAAGGCCATTGTTGCTTGTAAAGTCTAGAAGTTGTCTTCCCCGAGTAGTTGTGACACTGCTGACCCAAAGATGGTATGACGATAGTTATAGCGCGAGAACGAAACGACGACACAGAGACAAGAAGGACACTATCGTCATGCCATATCAACTAGCCCAAGCTGCCACCCTAAGGTGGTGATGTGCATTGAAGTCACCTACGATGACGATGACGAGAGATCCTTGAGTCGAGTCGATGACAAGTTTCAGATGTCCAGCGTCTGGCGAGGAGAAGGCGAGACTGGCAGTAGGCCTCCCCTGACACCTCACCCCACCTCAGAATGATCTCCTGAAGTTCAGGGCTCTAGGTGCGTATGGCAAGACTGCCACAAAGGGCGTCTCACTAGTAAAGCATAATTTGTTTGCAGCATGCGTCTCAAACTTTGAACAGCCGATTATACTTTTACGAGGGAAAGTATTGGGGTTTTTTTCATATGCGAAGCATTTCTTAGCGAACTTCGGTGCCTTGAGCGTATCTATTTATCTACCTATCTAACCGCTTACCTTTAGATGCTCTCGTGGTCACCCCCTTAACTGGCGTGAACTAAATTGGCCATGGGAGAGAAAGGGTTTGACGAATATGACGTGCTAGTCAAGACAGAATAATGTCACAATCTCGTCGCGTACGTCGTCAAACACTTCCCGCCAGACAGTGGCACATACCCACGGGTGGGTATGTGCCGCTTGTATGCGGGTATGTGCCAAAGGGATTGCACTTAGTATACCCACGAACGACGAGGACATACATGGGCAACTTTAATGTGTGAGCGTTTAAGAAGTACCCGACATCGGTAGTGTCGACCCGATGAATGCAAGGAATAACGTCAAGGTCCCAACTCAAATCGCAACACAAGCATTCTGGTGTGCAATGAAGCATTTTACCACAGAGCTACGTCAGGTCTCGGAACTACTTTTCAAATAGACGCTAATCTTCGTTAAAAGTCAATAGTGGTTGCAGGGCTGCCTACCCAATTTTATAAACATTACATATGTAACTGTTTGATACAGCCGCCACGTCGGGTTAACGTCAATTGTGGTTAGTTGCCATGCGCTGAAGTATATTATGTAGCAGTGTCCAGGGCGAGCATCCTCGCGAGCATCAGAACTTCGTATCAGCTTCCGGTGTTGCTAATACGCATGTTCCAGTTCGCATCATCGCACAAGTGCACAACATTGGTTATATCAGCATCTGCAACTCTTCAACATATGTCTGTGCGTGCAACATTTGTACAGATACTTAGCGTCATTCCATGACGTGTCGCTCAATAAAAAAATCGCAACATGGTCACCTTCCCTCCGCATGCTTCACATAACGTTGATACCCAGGTACGTGAGATCTGTCGATTTTTTAAATTTTTTTTTCAATTTATGAGAGCCAGATCGTCATTTAGCGGAAGTGAGAAAAATGCCTTTGCTGCTGACGATCCGGATTGAACCTGTTTTAGCAATTGTTTCTCAGGGACTCCATCTCGTCAAAGCATCGTAATTATGTATTGTAGTCTGAATGGGAATAACCAAGCCGTTACTCAGGAGAAGGTTTTTCAGTTAGAACTTATGTGACATGTAATATTTGTATTCGGCCCATTATTTCAGGCCTCTGTCTCGCGCCGTAAGTTGCTACCTCTGGTACAAAAAAAAAACTCAAATATTATAAGCACATAGATGATTTAGCGATGCTTTGCGGGAAAATTATAGTGACAGCAATAGCCGCAATGATTTGCTACCGCATACCCGCCAAGGTCGGTACGTCGTCGCGCTGCTAAGCTTGAGGACGTGGGTAACTATGCCTTCGCTTACCGGCCATAACGGCCGCACGAATATCGAAGGGGGCAAAATGCAAGTATACGGCGCATGGGCTTAAATTTGGGGCGCACGTGAAACAACACCGGATGGTTGAAGGTAATCCCAAATGAGCGAGCTTCCTTTTGGCACGTCAAAGCTTGTGTAAGTATATATTGTTCTTTCATTAAATGTTCCCCGGGGTGCTGTCTCTTGCAGGATGAAAATAGTCGCATATGTTCGGTAGGCCTTCCTCACTTCACAGAGTCCGGTATAAGAAACATTCACATGGAAGCGGAAGTTGCAGTTAAATATGTCCTTCTTTCACAAACTTGTGGAGCATTGTCATTTAGAGTGGGCGAAGGTTTATTACTGCAACCCCCGTCCCTTTTTGATGACTACAGGTAAGGGCAACCGCTCCCTCTGCCCCCTTCCCCACCCCGCTGCTTGTGCCCATGCCCATTCACGGTGAGATCGAGCTATAGGTGGAAACACCGTTCTTACGAAAGTGTGGAAAGGTGGTCGGCGGCATAGAGTTTCTCAAAATTAACTAGAGGGCACTCTGGCGCTGCGATCGTTCAGCGACTATCGGAATGATGGGTAGTACACACATTTGCCTAGTCTTCGTACTTGCGGGTGGTGAATCGTACTTGCGGCTTCGTTGAATGCTGTGTTTAGATTTTGTTTTGAAAGAAAGATTCAACCCTTTTGAACTTTGTGACCCAATTTGTAAAGGTGATTCCTATAAATAGGGCGGTGAAGCGCAATTGCTAAACATTTTCTGATTTTTGTTTCGTGAGAAAACAGCCTTAAGCCACACAAACACACACGGAGCCCAAACCAGGCCAGAAGTACGAAGTTTAGACAAATGTGTGTACTACCCATCATTCCCATGCACACTGAAGCGCCGTGCGTTGCAACTCCCATACACACTAGCGCCAGAGTTCCCTCTAGTGTATATTAGGAAACTCTGATGGTCGGCGGCAAATAAACAAATACACGCAGTGGCGCCATGGTGGCGCTTAGTTGTGTGCGGCTCTGAGCATATTGTCAGCGGAATAAAATGCCTTGACTACGGTTTACTGTTAATATCTACGCTCTTCCATACTGCAATCGTGCGCAACACCTATGCAACATTAACATTACTCACGAGTTAAAGCGCATTTGCCAGTCAGAGATGCTCGCCCCTGGTTGACTCATCTACACGCTTTTGGACTAAATCACGCCTTGCTGTGTTGTTTGTAGAGGTGTGTGCCGAGACTCCAGGCGCGCCGCGCCCATGGTAACTGATCGGGGCACCGTCACCGCATTTTTTTTTCGAGGTGCGCCAATAATACACGATTTAAAGTTTTTTTAGTGAACCTGGCTTTCTTTGGCAGTCCATTCTATCACCAGTAAATTGTTGGTCCTATCTTAAATCTGCCCCTCGAGACGACGGAACGCCGCCCGCCCACGCTAAGTGATAGGGGTGCCGTCACCGCATTGTTTTTTTAGGCGCGCCATTTCTTCACGATTAAAGTTTTTTTTTTTGTAAATCTTGCTTTCTTTGGCAGTTCATTCTATTCACCAGTAGACTGTTGGTCCTATCTTAAATCTGCCCTCGAGACGACGGCACGCCGCCGCCCACGCTAAGTGATAGGGGTGCCGTCACCGCATTGTTTTTTTAGGCGCGCCATTACTCACGATTAAAGTTTTTTTTTGTAAATCTGGCTTTCTTTGGAAGTTCATTCTATCACAAGTAGACTGTTGGTCCTATCTTAAATCTGCCCTCGAGACGACGGCACGCCGCCGCCCACGCTAAGTGATAGGGGTGCCGTCACCGCATTGTTCTTTAGGCGCGCCATTACTCCATGATTAAAGTTTTTTTTAGTAAATCTGGCTTTCTTTGGCAGTTCATTCTATCACCAGTAGACTGTTGGTCCTATCTTAAATCTGCCCTCGAGACACTGGCGCGCCGCCGCCCGCGCTAACTGATCGGGGTGCCGTCACCGCATTGTTTTTTCGAGGTACGCCATTAATCCACGATTAAAGCTTTTTAGTGAACCTGGCTTGCTTTGGCAGTTCATAATATCACCAGTAAACTGTTGGTCCTATCTTAAATCTGCCCTCGAGACGCCGGCGCGCCGCACGCACAGGCAAACTGTTCGGGGCGCCGTCACTGCATTGTTTTTTTGAGGATGCCATTACTCCACGATAAAAGTTTTTAGTGAACCTGGCTTTCTTTGGCAGTTCATTCTATCACAGTAAACTGTCGGTCCTACCTTAATCTGCCCTCGAGACACTGGCGCGCCCGCCCGCCCGCGCTAACTGATCGGGGTGCGTCACCGCATGTTTTTTCGAGGCACGCCATTAATCACGTTAAACAGCGACTATCGGAATGATGGGTAGTACACACATTTGCCTAGTCTTCGTACTTGCGGGTGGTGAATCGTACTTGCGGCTTCGTTGAATGCTGTGTTTAGATTTTGTTTTGAAAGAAAGATTCAACCCTTTTGAACTTTGTGACCCAATTTGTAAAGGTGATTCCTATAAATAGGCGGTGAAGCGCAATTGCTAAACATTTTCTGATTTTTGTTTCGTGAGAAAACAGCCTTAAGCCACACAAACACACACGGAGCCCAAACCAGGCCAGAAGTACGAAGTTTAGACAAATGTGTGTACTACCCATCATTCCCATGCACACTGAAGCGCCGTGCGTTGCAACTCCCATACACACTAGCGCCAGAGTTCCCTCTAGTGTATATTAGGAAACTCTATGGTCGGCGGCAAATAAACAAATACACGCAGTGGCGCCATGGTGGCGCTTAGTTGTGTGCGGCCTGAGCATATTGTCAGCGGATAAAATGCCTTGACTACGGTTTACTGTTAATATCTACGCTCTTCCATACTGAATCGTGCGCAACACCTATGCAACATTAACATTACTCACGAGTAAAGCGCATTTTGCCAGTCAGAGATGCTCGCCCTGGTTGACTCTCTACACGCTTTTGGACTAAATCACGCCTTTGCTGTGTTGTTTGTAGAGGTGTGTGCCGAGACTCCAGCGCGCCGCCGCCCATGGTAACTGATCGGGGCACCGTCACCGCATTTTTTTTCGAGGTGCGCCAATAATACACGATTAAATTTTTTAGTGAACCTGGCTTTCTTTGGCAGTCCATTCTATCACCAGTAAATTGTTGGCCTATCTTAAATCTGCCCTCGAGACGACGGAACGCCGCCGCCCACGCTAGTGATAGGGGTGCCGTCACCGCATTGTTTTTTTAGGCGCGCCATTTCTTCACGATTAAAGTTTTTTTTTTGTAAATCTGGCTTTCTTTGGCAGTCATTCTATCACCAGTAGACTGTGGTCCTATCTTAAATCTGCCTCGACGACACTGGCGCGCCGCCGCCGCGCTAACTGATCGGGGTGCCAGCAGCGCATGTTTTTTTCGAGGCACGCCATTAATCCATGATTAAAGCTTTTTAGTGAACCTGGCTGCTTTGGCAGTTCATAATATCACCAGTAAACTGTTGGTCCTATCTTAATCTGCCCTCGAGGAGCCGGCGCGCCGCCGCACAGGCAAACTGTTCGGGGCGCCGTCACCGCATTGTTTTTTCGAGGCATGCCATTACTCCATGATAAAGTTTTTTTAGTGAACCTGGCTTTCTTTGGCTAGTTCATTCTATCACCAGTAAACTGTCGGTCCTACCTTAAATCTGCCCTCGAGACACAGGCGCGCCGCCGCCCCAGGCAAACTGATCAGGGCGCCGTCACCGCATTTTTTTTCGAGGTATGCCATTAATCCACGATAAAAGTTTTTTAGTGAACCTGGCTTTCTTTTGGCAGTTCATTCTATCACCAGTAAACGGTCGGTCCTATCTTAAATCTGCCCTCGAGACACTGGCGCGCCGCCGCCCGCGCTAACTGATCGGGGTGCCGTCACCGCATTGTTTTTTCGAGGCTTGCCATTAATCCACGATAAAAGTTTTTAGTGAACCTGGCTTTCTTTGGCAGTTCATAATATCACCAGTAAACTGTCGGTCCTATCTTAAATCTGCCCTCGAGACACCGGCGCGCCGCCGCCCAGGCAAACTGATCGGGGCGCCGTCACCGCATTGTTTTTTCGAGGCTTGCCATTAATCCACGATAAAAGTTTTTAGTGAACCTGGCTTTCTTTGGCAGTTCATAATATCACCAGTAAACTGTCGGTCCTATCTTAAATCTGCCCTCGAGACGCCAGCGCGCCGCCGTCCAGGCAAACTGTTCGGGGCGCCGTCACCGCATTGTTTTTTCGAGGCATGCCATTAATCCACGATAAACGTTTTTTAGTGAACCTGGCTTTCTTTGGTAGTTCATTCTATCACCAGTAAACTGTCGGTCCTATCTCAAATCTGCCCTCGAGACGCCGGCGCGCCACCGCCCAGGCAAACTGATCGGGGCGCCGTCACCGCATTGTTTTTTCGAGGCATGCCATTAATCCACGATTAAAGTTTTTTAGTGAACCTGGCTTTCTTTGGCAGTTCATAATATCACCAGTAAACTGTTGGTCCTATCTTAAATCTGCCCTCGAGACGACGGCGCGCCGCCGCCCAGGCAAACTGATCGGGGCGCCGTCACCGCATTGTTTTTTCGAGGCATGCCATTAATCCACGATAAAAGTTTTTTAGTGAACCTGGCTTTCTTTGGCAGTTCATAATATCACCAGTAAACTGTTGGTCCTATCTTAAATCTGCCCTCGAGACGCCGGCGCGCCGCCGCCCAGGCAAACTGATCGGGGCGCCGTCACCGCATTGTTTTTTCGAGGCATGCCATTAATCCACGATAAAAGTTTTTTAGTGAACCTAGCTTTCTTTGGCAGTTCATATTATCACCAGTAAACTGTTGGTCCTATCTTAAATCTGCCCTCGAGCCGCCGGCGCGCCGCCGCCCAGGCAAACTGATCGGGGCGCCGTCACAGCATTGTTTTTTCGAGGCATGCCATTAATCCACGATAAAAGTTTTTTAGTGAACCTCGCTTTCTTTGGCAGTTCATTCTATCACCAGTAAACTGTAGGTCCTATCTTAAATCTGCCCTCGAGACGCCGGCGCGCCGCCGCCCAGGCAAACTGATCGGGGCGCCGTCACCGCATTGTTTTTTGAGGCGCGCCATTATTCCACGAATAAAGTTTTTTTAGTAGACCTGGCTTTCATTGGCAGTTCATTCTACCACCAGTGAACTGTTGGTCTTGTATTAAATCTGCCCTCGAGACGCCGGCGCGCCGCCGCCCAGGCAAACTGATCGGGGCGCCGTCACCGCATTGTTTTTTCGAGACATGCCATTAATCCGCGATTAAAGTTTTTTAGTGAACCTGGCTTTCTTTGGCAGTTCATAATATCACCAGTAAACTTTGGTCCTATCTTAAATCTGCCCTCCAGACGCCGGCGCGCCGCCGCCCAGGCAAACTGATCGGGGCGCCGTCACCGCATTGTTTTTTCGAGGCATGCCATTAATCCCCGATAAAAGTTTTTCAGTGAACCTGGCTTTCTTTGGCAGTTCATAATATCACCAGTAAACTGTTGGTCCTATCTTAAATCTGCTCTCGAGCCGCCGGCGCGCCGCCGCCCAGGCAAACTGATCGGGGCGCCGTCACAGCATTGTTTTTTCGAGGCATGCCATTAATCCACGATAAAAGTTTTTTAGTGAACCTGGCTTTCTTTGGCAGTTCATTCTATCACCAGTAAACTGTAGGTCCTATCTTAAATCGGCCCTCGAGACGCCGGCGCGCCGCCGCCCAGGCAAACTGATCGGGGCGCCGTCACATCATTGTTTTTTCGAGGCATGCCATTAATCCACGATAAAAGTTTTTTAGTAAACCTGGCTTTCTTTGGCAGTTCATTCTATCACCAGAAAATCTTAAATCTGCCCTCGAGACGCCGGCACGCCGCCGCCCACGCTAAGTGATCGGGGCGCCGTCAAAGCAATGTTTTTCGAGGCGGCCATTATTCCACAATTAAAGTTTTTTTTAGTAGACCTGGCTTTTTTTGGCAGTTCAATTTACCACCACTAAACTGCTGGTCCTATCTTAAATCTGCCCTGGAGACGCCGGCGCGCCGCCGCCCAGGCAAACTGATCGGGGCGACGTCACCGCATTGTTTTTTCGAGCCACGCCATTAATCCACGATTAAAGTTCTTTAGTAAACCTGGCTTTCTTTGGCAGTTCATTCTATCACCAGAAAACTGTTTCAATCAAAAAGATTCAACATCAGCACTGTTTTAAACATGGGGAGGGGGGTGCTGCTAATTTGGTGCCGTGGGCCGCAGCAATATATTATTATTATATCTCTAGCTCTGCACGACTCGTTTTCGAGGGGAGCTGCGGCGCTTCGCTCATCCACTCTTAAAATTGCGGCTTGAAAGACTTTCCCTTGTTCTTAGGCCACGGAATTTTTAATCCTTGAAGCCCCGCCGCGGTGGTCTAGTGGTTAAGGTACTCGGCTGCTGACCCACAGGTCGCGGGTTCAAATCCCGGCTGCGGCGGCTGCATTCCGATGGAGGCGGAAATGTTGTAGGCTCGTGTGCTCAGATTTGGGTGCACGTTAAAGAACCCCACGTGGTTGAAATTTCCGTAGCCCTCCACTACGGCGTCTCTCATAATCATAAGCTGGTTTTGGAACGTTAAACCCCACATATCAATCAATCTAATGTTTGTAGTCAAAGCGAGATAGTTGGCACTCGTACGTCGTAGCGGGCAGCCGGTTTATTCGGTGGCTGGTATACGTGTCGCACATCTTGATCGAGTGAACAAGCGAGGTCCTCCTGATTCGAGGAGCTCGTTAAAGTACGACAGCAAAAAAAAAAAAATTGCCCGCAGCTTCCCTCGGGGGAACACTGAGGAGGATGCGGAGCATATAATTGGTTAACGGGGTGTTAAAGTGCGACTTACTTGGGTCGATGGCTAAATTGGTTAACGTGGTTGTGAAATGGGGTGTTAAATTGCGACTTACTTGGGTCGATGGCTAAATTGGTTAACGTGGTTGTAGGAGGGGGTGTTAAATGAGTGAACACGTACACACGTATGCGAAAGGGCGGCGCTGGTCGAAGGGACGTCGATCATTGTGTTTGTGGATTCGTTGGAATTCATTTCACCGCGACCTTGACGTCGACGCGCCGTACAAACCAACCGACGAGCGGCAACTGAGCGAGCGAGCGCCGACCTTGAGTATATATACAGCTCGACGGCGCATGCACTGTCAGCTGTTGAATGTTCTCGAAGCGCGACGCCACATGCGCGTCCACTGGAGAATCAGGAGAATTGTAGATGTCGAAGGCGGTGTGTAGAGGAGGAAGGGTGCACAGATGGTGGAGGAGTGAAGCGCGCGTGGTGTGTAGAGGAGGAAGGGATGCACAGATGGTGGAAGAGTGGGCGACGGCGCGATGGCGCATGCGCGCGCGTCAGCTGTCGAATGTTCGAGAAGCGGTGCGGACGGCACGGACGGCGCGGACGGCGCACTACAAGGCGCGAGTATAAGATGCTTCCGCATCTAAAAACACAATGCTTCCCTTTATACATCGTACACAGCAACAGATGACGAGGCCCCAACGATACGCGCTGCAGCACATGAACTGCCGTAGGTACCCAGGGAGGTACCCGGGCATGGCGGGAGAGGGCGACAATGGCGGAAGTGACATCCCATCAACACTTTGTTATACATGCAGCGCCGCTTCGTTACGTGCGGTCTGAGCCGATCGTTGGGAGATAAAATGCATTCACTACAGTTTACTGTTAATATCTACGCTCTTCAACACTGAATTGGTGCACGACGCCTATGCAGCGTTATCATTACCCGAGAGTAAAGCGCAGTCTGCCTTTCATAGGGATGCTCACCCTGGGTGACTCTCTTCACGCTTTCGCGCTAAATCACGCTCTTGCTGTGTTGTATGTACGTGGTTAGCTTGTGTTCCGCTGCCCCGTCGCGGTGGTCTAGTGACTAAAGTACTTGGCTGCCGAACCGAAGGCCCTGCCTCGGTGGTCCAATGGCTAAGGTACTCGGCTGCTGACCCTCAGGTCGTGGGTTCAAATCCCGGCTGCGGCGTCTGCATTTCCGATGGAGGCGGAAATGTTGTAGACCCGTGTGCTCAGATTTGGGTGCACGTTAAAGAACCCCAGGTGGTCAAAATTTCCGGAGCCCTCCACTACGGCGTCTCTCATAATCATATGGTGGTTTTGGGACGTTAAACCCCACATATCTATCAATCAATCAACGCTGAACCGAAGGTCGTGGGTTCGAATCATGGCTGCGGTGGCTGCATTTCTGATGGAGGTGGAAATGTTGTAGGCCCGTGTGTTCAGATTTGGGTGCACGGTGAAGAACCCCAGGTAGTCAAAATTTTCGGAGCCCTCCACTACGGCGTCTCTCATAATCATATGGTGGTTTTTTGACGTCAAACCCCACATATTGGCTTGTATTCCGCCTGCTACACACTGCTGTAGCGTCACTGAACTACTTACATCTTTGTCATCTGCATACTACAAAAAAAGAGAGGAAGCATGGTCGTAGAAAGCCCACATATCTGTGCGATTAGCTAAGTACCACCGTTCGCACCCTATAGGCACATGATTTTGTTTTCTCTCATTCTGTTCACCATAAATTGCGAGACTATCAATATGCCTACTCAGGGCAGCTGATAGTGGCTGACGAAACTTTGCGCTACACTGCGTTTACTACGTGTACGCACATGTTTTTGCACCATTAATTAAAAAAAAGCTTTTTATAGGAATTCAGCAGAAAGCTTTCACTGATCGATTACGTGCATGAGAGTGCTACAACAAAGGCCTGGTTATTGGGACAAGCATGTTTCTTTTTGTTTACAAAAAAATTTCCACTGCCTTCTGTTGGTCACTAACAATGCCACAAAAAACGCTGAAGACCATGTAAAAGAGATGAAAGTTTTAGTAAAATTCTACATTATATAAAGCGCATGTCGTCTGAATTAATTTTTCAACGTTTGGGCTATTTAAATTGTTCTTAAATCTAAGCACATGGTTGCACACAGTAACTCTGTTTGAAGTGCAGTTTAAATCAGTGGCGTAGCCAGAGGGGGGGGGGGGGGGGGAGTTCAAACCTTCCCCGAAATTTTTCGTCCAACTCCCCTGCCACTTACCCAACTTACATAATTTTTCGTCGCTTCACGCTGACATGATTTGGAAAGTAAGCGCTGCTACTATCCCAATGTCCTTGCTGAGCGCTTTTACAATGAATAATGTCTGCATATGGAAAAGCGTGTCACGGTGTTTCTCAAGGCTTATCATTCTGTGTGGTTTTTGGCAGGAATCTCTGCCGCGAGTGTTTTAAGTTGGCTCAGCGACGGGATTAATGCTCAAGCGGTGGTCATACTTGTACTCGCCGGAACATATGATCACGTCAGAGTCGATCACTGCGATAGTTTTCAATAGGTAGAGGCTCGTTTATTAGAAATAAGCAGACACACTGCAGTTCCAAGGTCTGATAGACCAGGTTCAAGGATATTACAGTGTGACTCTTCGTACGTGTGCTAAGATATACTCAAGACGAATAATAACATTTCTAATTAACCTTCGCACGTTCTGCTAACATCTGAACATACACACACGCGCACGCGTGCGACAGAATATTCGGTTTATACACCTATAACTCGGCTTGTATGCGAGTGTACAACTTATTTATACACATTTTTATCGTGCCGTAACGTCTAAGGCACTCCGAAGTGTTGTCTAGGGATGAAGGTGACACGCAGGCAAACGTGCATCCTTATAAAGGCCTACTAAAATACTCATCATGTAACTTAGGCTCATAAACAAAAAGATGGTGGTCATAAACCTATAGCAGTGAAATGAAAAAATCTGTGTGGGCAGCTGTAGTGAGCATGAGCTTTATTGTTCAGTACTCTGGCAAACAGCGCAAGAATAAGGAACATAAAGCTGAAAAAATATAACGATATATTATATATATTGATTCGTTTCGTCTGTTCGTTTTTTTGCATTGACATGACTAAAAGGGCACAACGAGCAATTGCTGAAACTAGTGACGTGACGCAGGAAAAGAAATGCACAGAATGGAGAAACGTGGGTGGGCGTGTTATCACGTAAAATTACGAGCAATATACATACTAACCATAATCTTTTGCAAGAAATGAAACTGTGCAAGCAATTGATGTGTCATGCAGCAAACAGACAAATTACCTAGTGGAATGCTGTCGATTATCTTTTTTCAAAGAACACGAAGATTATGTTGGGCAATACATATTATATTTTATGCCATATATGTTACCCAAAATTTGCGGTAATTGCCACATGCAAGTTTGGGTTGTTGCATTGCCGTTCATACCTTTCGTATGCACTAACCACGTCTGCAAGTGAAAGGTGCCACTGAAAAGCAAGGAGTGGCCAACGGGAGAGAACGGAATCACTCTGCCATGCGTGCTGTCGACGTGAGTTTCAGCAATATGTCTCATACACTAGAACTTGCTTCCTTACAGCTGGACGAAAAGTAGCGCATACTGACTTTATTAAAGCCGTCTTTATTACTACCCGCCAGGGTGATCTAATGGTTATGGTACTCTATTTCTGACCCGCAGGTAGCGGGATTGAATCCTTATCGTATTTTCAATGTAGGCGAAAATGCTTGAGGCCCGTGTACTTTGATTTAGAGCGCCAAAATTTCCGGAGCACCCCACTACGGCGTCTCTCGTAGCCATGTCGTGGTTTTTGGAGGTTCTTCATCATCAGCCTGACTACGTTCACTGAAGGACAAAGGTCTCTCCCATGTTCCACCAGTCAACTCGGTTCTGCGCTTGCTGCTGCCACTTAATATCCGCAAACTTCGTAATCTCATCTGTCCACCTAATCTTCTGTCTCCGCCTCACCCACTTGCCTTCTCATCCAGTCAGTTGCTTTTGAAGACCAGCAGTTATCCTGCCAACGCGCTTCATGCCCGGCCCATGTCCATTTCCTCTTCTTGATTTCAGCTATGATATTTTAGATGCGGAGCATCTTATACTCGCGCCTTGTAGTGCGCCGTCCGCACCGCTTCTCGAACATTCGACAGCTGACGCGCGCGCATGCGCCGTCGCGCCGTCGCCCACTCTTCCACCATCTGTGCATCCCTTCCTCCTCTACACACCGCGCGCGCTTCACTCCTCCACCATCTGTGCACCCTTCCTCCTCTACACACCGCGTTCGACATCTACAATTCTCCTGATTCTCCAGTGGACGCGCATGTGGCGTCGCGCTTCGAGAACATTTAACAGCTGACAGTGCATGCGCCGTCGTGCTGTATATATACTCAAGGTCGGCGCTCGCTCGCTCAGTTGCCGCTCGTCGGTTGGTTTGTACGGCGCGTCGACGTCCAAGGTCGCGGTGAAATGAATTCCAACGAATCCACAAACACAATGATCGACGTCCCTTCGACCAGCGCCGCCCTTTCGCATACGTGTGTACGTGTTCACTCATTTAACACCCCCTCCTACAACCACGTTAACCAATTTAGCCATCGACCCAAGTAAGTCGCAATTTAACACCCCATTTCACAACCACGTTAACCAATTTAGCCATCGACCCAAGTAAGTCGCACTTTAACACCCCGTTAACCAATTATATGGTCCGCATCCTCCTCAGTGTTCCCCCGAGGGAAGCTGCGGGCAATTTTTTTTTTAACCCCGGTTTGTTCCCTGATCCACTCTGCTCTCTCTTTGTCTCTTAAGGGGGAAGCTATCATTTTCCTTTCTATCGCTCGCTGTGTCGACCTCAATTTTAGCTGAACCAACTTTGTAAGTCTTCACGTTTCTGTTGCATAGCTAAGCACTTTGTAAGTCTCCAGTTTTCTGTTCCATAGATAAGTACCAGCAAGATGCAGATGTTATGTACCTTCCTCTTGAGGGATAGTGTCAATCTACCAGTCATAATTTGAGAGTGCTTGTCAAATGTACTCCACTCCATTCCTAATATTCTAGTTATTTCAATCTCGTACTTTCGTTCCGTGGTTATTACCTGATTTAAGTATAGATGTAGTCTTTTACAACTTCAAGTGCACTATTACCTAGCTCGAAGCAATGTCCTCCCTCTTTCAGCATATCTAACAATCTGTCCTCCGTCTTTTATCATATCTGATGTTATCTGATCCTCAACAGCAGCTTTGTCTCTTTGCATTCCCTCCAAGGCTTTTTGACTTCTATCATTACTGGTGGAATGCCATGTGGGCATGCTAGTTCTTAAATTAAGGTCGCGTTATAGTCCCGGCTGCCATACAGATCTCTGTAAAACATTTTCGCTATTTTAAATATCCTATTCATATTTGTAGTTACTTTGTCTTCCTTGTCCCGTTATGCAGACATCTGGTTTTCTCCTATCCCACGTTTCCTCTTCATTGTTTTGACGCTTCCTCCGTTCTTCAGAGCGTGTTCGATTTTTTCCATGTTATACCTTGTTACATCGGATATCTTACGCCTATTAATTAACTTCGAAAGTTCTGTCAATTCTCTTTTGTGTGTTGTATTTGAGGCTTTCATGCTTTGACGCTGTTTAATGAGGTTATTCATCTCCTAGGACAGCTTGCTAGTATCTTGTCTAAGTACCGTACCTCCAACTTCCACTGCACACTCCATAATGATACTCGTCAGATTGTCATTCATTGCGTCAACGATAAGGCTGGTTTTCTCGATAAGAGCCGAGTACCTGTTTTGAAGCGAGATTCTGAATTCCTATACTTTCCCTCTCAGTTCTAGATCCTTTTCTGGCATCTTGTGTATCAGTTTCTGTCGTTCCTTTTTCATGTGTACGCGAATTTGAAACCGTACCATCATTCTATGGTCACTGCAACGTACCTTGCCAAGCACTTTCATATTCTACACGCTACCTGGGTGTTCACCCAGTATAAAGTATATTTAGTCTCACTTTTGGCATTAGGGCTCTTACATGTACACTTACAGTTACCTCGTTTTTGGTAGAAGGTATTCAAGATCTATAAACTACTGCATTCTGCGAATTCTACTTAAAGCTCTTTTCTGGCATTTCTAGTACCGATGCCATAATCTCCTACTGCCTGGTCTACAGCCTGCTTCTTCCGTACCTTGGCATTGAAGTCAACCATCATATGTTAAAGCCTATCAATTGATCAAGAATAACTATGATTTTACTGTTGTTTATAACATCTCAATCCAAGAATAACTTCAGTTAACTTCATCATTTGTTGAGCTAGCGCCTACGGGGTATACGTTACACACACATTGAGTTGAAGCCGACTACGTTCCTGTTAAAGAACACAGAGAATGTCTTGCGGACCGACATGTATTTCATGGTGGATTTTCAGACAGCCAGGCGAAACAATCTTTCATTTGTTGTTGAAGCGCTCAGGTACAACATTAGGTGTCTCAGCGATGAAGAAGAGTGTTCTGCTTCAGCTGTGCTCACCGGCAGATTTGCCGCAGTCTTCAGAGGATGGTGCACGTTTGGAAAGAATACCTCTGGGCAATCGGCAGACGCTTGCATCGCAGATATTTTCCGCTTTTCTTGCTTCTCTCGCTTCCCTTTCGCAGCGATACTGCTAGCTCCCCTTGCAATGCTGAAGTTGAGATAATGTTCGAGTATACACGCCATTACACTTTTCGGCAGTGGGAAGAGTGGCAGATTCGGGAATGTGCTGTGGCAGAAGCGAAGAAAGCATCTTCAAGGTGTGCCTATGCGTTTGGAAGCGCTCGCTGAAGTGGTGTAATAAATAGTCCAGAAAAGGGGCCAGAAATACTGAAGTTCTAAAGTGATCTTCCACCCCAGCCACTGGCACGTTACTTCGATGAAGCTGCCTGCCTGTGACAAGCGGCATTCTCATTTTCGGCAGTTATCAAGTTTGCACTGGGAGCAGTGTCACTTTTCGGAAAATAATCATCTAGCTTTATAACGTACGGCGTTTCGGTGCGACCATCGAGTCCCATAGAAGGAGTCCGATTGACCCACGACACGGACTACCAAGCAATACGTGTATACTCTGTTTCACACATTATGTATAACGTTGTGGCAGCTAGCGAGGCTTTTTGCAGTTGATGCGTTCCAAACAAAAAGTAGTTCGACGTTCTTAGCATAAATTATTCAGGTTTTCTTCCGTTATTACGGAGACAAGTAATTGAAGATATTATGTTCTGATTGAGTTCCTTACAAACAAAAACGCCATTGAACGTTTGTTATTATGTGGCTATATAGCTTAGTTTTTCACGTGACGTCACATACAGCCTCTTTACTCTGGGTACGTCACGATGGCAGCCACCTGAATTTTCCGTGTTAGTGCTGGTCAGCACACCATAGGGTCGTTCGGTGCCCGCGTTCTTCTGCGCTCATCCAGCTTTTTTTCTGTATGCCAGTCGCGCCAAAGAGAAACAAAAAAACGCGAGGGTGCACCGGCATTTGATTGATTGATTGATTTGTGGGGTTTAACGTCCCAAAACCACCATTTGATTATGAGAGACGCCGTAGTGGAGGGCTCCGGAAATTTCGACCACCTGGGGTTCTTTAACGTGCACCCAAATCTGAGTACACGGGCCTACAACATTTCCGCCTCCATCGGAAATGCAGCCGCCGCAGCCGGGAATCGAACCCGCGACCTGCGGGTCAGCAGCCGAGTACCTTAGCCACTAGACCACCGCGGCGGGGCGCACCGGCATTTATCAGATGTTATGCGAGCGACCATGAAACGCGCGGAGTTATACGTTTTGCTGGCCGAACATCTTGCATAGCCTCCACAGCGTTGCACCTGATGTATCAAACGGAGTATTGGCAGCGTATTTCAAGGGGGTGACCGCATTGCTAGGAAGCAACAAGCTCAGCAATGTTCGAGCAGTGACCCAGAACGCGAGAAACGAGCATTTTAGCGACGATACAAATCGGTTTGTAAAGTTCCGCCTTAAACACTAGCGCTCGTTTCTCGGCTGGCGGAAATATTCGCGGGTGTACATTTGCTACGCTTCCCTTTAGGTGCCGGTAAGGTCGCGCTTGCCCACCATCTTATTATGCGCGCGAGACGTCTCACGTTTGTGATTGCGCCCATACGGAAGGCTGGTAGTTTCTGTCGCGTTTTGATCAAATACCACAAACGCGAATGAGCGCTAAGGAGGTGATGGCAGAAAGAAATTTAAGCGACTTGCATCAGAATGCCTGAAACAGACAACAAACAGGAATGGACGGTGAACAGTATATCGTGAGTAAACTCGTGTTGCATGCGCTGGCAGTTCTCGAAGGAGTTCACGCGTTCTGAGAAATGAATTATGGTGCACTAAGCTCTCCGCAACTCCGGATTTCATTCCTTAATCACTGGTGAACCCATCACTGAAGATTTTGTGTGGCTCGAAGCTGCTTCTGTTCACGTTGGTGTAAGTGCTGGAAACATTTTGTAGGTATTCAGCGTGGTGAAATATTCTGTACAGTTTTCAACCTGTTCAGGTAAAGAGATAAGTCGGCTGCACGCTTGCAAACAACTGACGTATCCTTAATGCAACGCTCTCGTTTCAGGGAGCCGAGTGAAGAGAGCCACGAAAAAAAAAAAACGATCAAGAACGTACCACGTTTTTTTTGCGCGTATTCAAGTGTTTTAGCACATATGCGCAGCGACCAAGTCTTATGTGACTAGGTACAGTCCGGTCGCATGTGCACTTTTGATTGAGACCAAGTGAACATTCCTCATCAATGATTACCTTGCCCTCACAGATTGCACGATAAAACCTCTACGATTGGACTACTTCATTGCTATCAATAGTCACAGGGCAACTGAAAGTCTACCCAAAAAATAACGTGTGCAAAATGGTGTTGCCAACCTACAGCATATCTTACAAAAAAACTACTTATTGCGTATCGCAAGCATGCCTAGATGCCCGCAGTAAAGTAAAAATTGTTTAAAAGCTGCCACTGCATCAGGGCGGCTTGGCATGTATATATATTAATATAAAGACCACTCCTAGAGACAGGCAGTTACAGAAAGCGACAGTAAGAAATTCATTCATCAATTTAAGCAAAAACCAAAATTTAACTATAAATGCACAAAAGCATGCTGCGTATACCTCTTATTTCTTGTTGTAAGCCGAACCTCCCTTGACCTGTCAAACGCACTTCACCTCGATGAGGCCTACGCCATCTACGCTTAACAAAGATTAACGATTAACCATGTCTTATTCTATTGGGTGGGTAATCGCAATATTGCGCTTTAGAAGACAATTCCATTCATTGTTGTGGCGAGAGGCCGTTGCTCCAAATGGTCACTATACCTGTTGTTTACTGTATTAAGAGTACGTCTTACAGTACTGCCCCGCCGCCGTGGCCTAGTCGCTGAGGTACTCGGCTGCTAACCCGCAAATCTCGATATCAAATGCCGGCCGCAGCGGCCACATTTTGGATGGAGCCGAAAATGCTGTAGGCCCGCGTGCTCAGATTTGGGCGCACTATAAGAACCCCAGGTGGTTGAAATTCCCGGAGCCCTCAATGGTGTATCTCATAATTATATGGTGGTTTTGGGACGTTAAACCACACATATCGACCAATTAGGTGCACGTTAAACAACCCCAGGTGGTCTAAAATCTGGATCCTTCCACTACGGCATCTCTCATAATAATATGGTGGATATGGGATGTTAAACCCCACCTAGCATTCAATCATTCTTACAGTACTTTTACTTAATCTCTTGACAACGATGCGCATGGGAAAAGAGGGAATCTCATGACTTGATATACATGTGCACCATCTGTTTAAGCAACCACCAACAGTGACGTCACAGAGAAAAGCTGATGCTTGTGACCTCTCTCCGTCTGGTTTGTGTGAACGCCCCCCCCCCCCCCCGAAAAAAATTTCTGGCTACGCGCCTGCTTCAGGTGACGTAATTTCGAGTTTGTGTATGGCTGACTAGATAGCCAGCCAAACTCAAACTTTAGAGGCTTTTACACATTGTTGTTTTTGTTTTGTTTTGTTTCCCTGGGATGATGACTCATACCCACTCAGGGGTATTGGTCAAGAAGGTGTAGTGCAGTTTTTCTGTGATCATTTTAACTATGTGTAATGAATTGGTATTATAATAAAAATAATGAAAAAAAAACAACATAAAAAGAGCAAACGAAAAAAAAAATCAAGTTGAGCAATTTGAGATTTGAGGTGTTATGATTACCACTCAGCTGCGTTTACTTCACTCTGCCCTGGGGAGTAATAAATATTTTTTTTGATTGAAGATCACAAAGGTATACGGTTGGTTGCCTGAATGTAATCGCAAACGGCATTGAAAGCATCCTTGGGGCAATGTCCCAAAACTGAGGCACCAAAGCTTAGCGCCGTTTCCGTTGTCAATCTAATGCCTATTTTCAGAAATGGCATAACTAGTAGCCTTTTTCTAAGTATATCGTAGCGGCGACAATACAAAAAATAATGATCTAGTGATTCCATTTCTCCGCAGAATGCGCAGAGGGGTGACGTTGTCTGACCAGCTCTGTGTAGATACAGATTCAGGGGGGGGGGACACGACATCGAAATTTAGTAATTAAGACTTCGAGCTTTCTGAACTGACTCCAGTGGGGTTGCTATAGAAACATGAGGTGGTTATAGTCTGTCCATGTAGTTACTTTTTCTATCGTATCAGTGGAGATTGCTGATTTTTGATATCTTATTGCCGTGATATATTCAACATCTGGCAGTATGGACAAAACTGGCCCATCAAGTGCGGCTCGTGCTAAGGAATCGGCCAATTCATTTCATCTTAATCCACAGTGTCCCGGAACCCATAGTAACCACAGAAGTCTCAACTGCGGGGGTACTAATGTTTTGAATGTGCTTAGAATTCGAGACTTCTCTGAAGCTGTCAGAGCTGCACAAACTGAAAGAGAATCCGTCATTATGACTGCGTTGTTTGGATTTGAAGGAAGTTTTCGAAGAGCTAAAATAATCGCCACGAGCTCCGCTTCAAAAACTGGAGTAAAATCAGGCAGTCTCAATGAAAAGGACCAGTCAAGCGAATCAGAGGCAATGCCTACACCTGCGTTTTGATTATTTACGGAAGCATCTGTGGCTATTATATTTTTAGTTTCTGCATGCTCCAAGTAATCTAATAATATGTTATTTAAAATTTGAGAGATTGTAATTTGGTGTTTTGGGGGAATATATCATCATACTCAATAATAACATGACAATTCGAATCATTAGTCTCAATTACATTTCTAATGTTCACATTTATGCTTTGTAGATTCTTTTGTACAAACATTATCTGAGATGTGTGAAACCGTGGCCAATGAGCAAGAAAGAAGGCGTCTGGGTTTGCGATAAAAGCATATTGAGATCTTCTTGCTGGTAAGCTATAAAATTTTAAAAATGTTTGTACGGTCAAAATTTGAAATCGACAAAGTAGTGTAGGCAGGCGCGCTTCCTGGTACAGTACGTTGATAGCCACAAATCTAGGGAGTCCCAGACACATTCGCAGTGCTTCTCGCTCCAAGACAACTAGAGGTTTCGTTTTATAAGCCGGGCCACCCGAGAATAATATGCAGCCGAATTCCATGATGGGGCGCATATAAATCTTGTACAACGTTATCAAGGTGTGCCCGTTATCAAGTTGTTGTATATCGTTGCGTATAATGACGAAGCAAACGAAGACACTGCACGTGCTTGCTGCTCCGAGCAGCTGGAAGGAAGACGACGACGCTGAGAGATCGAACCTGTTTGCGTCTTGGCCATACGGCATTCCATCGGGGAGAGTCGCGATAGTCTATGCACGCTGAATCACAGATACTATGACAGAAGATATGCGGACCGGGGTTCAGCACGTTTTGAAGCTGCCGAGGGCGAAACGGCACTGCTGTTTCGCTTATCGGGAATCGCAGAAGACCATCATAATAGCTGTGAGGTCTTCCGCGGGAAGCGACGCTGAAATGGCTGAGGCTCTGGCTGGCTACACTGCTGGTGGTTTCGGCTAAGTCCGAGGCCGCGGCGTGGCACAGACAGTCATGGCCGAAGGAGCACTGGCTGCAAGGTGACCAGGTGCTGAACAGTCGAGCAATGGCTGAGTGAGTACGACCCCCCCCCCCTCCTGACAGACTCCTCAGGCTGGGGCGTGGGGGGTCGGTCGAAAAAAGCACCGGCAGAGTCCAGCTAGGGCAACGCCAACGGTTCTGCCAGCTCTGTCTCGAACAGCAATTGTGTGGGTGAGAAACACAGTGGTGCAGGCACGGTGGCCTCGGACGATCCCTGGTAAGAGCGAGACTGAGCTAAGTGAATAACCTCCGCCTCTTTTGACATTCTATAGCAATACCTCGACAATAAAGGTAGCTATAAAAAGAAGCCATGATCAAATATGGAGGAAAACACAGAAACTGAGATAGACAAGAAACAAGATACAAAAAAGAAAACACAGAAAAAAAGAAACAGCTAATACTTGCAAGTATGAGCTGCTGGAAAAGCTACCTAAAATTTACCTACGAACAAGGATCCCCCTCCGAGAGGGTGTCTTCATTCGTGGACGAGGGCATACCATCCGTTAAACAAGAGTGAACACTCATAACTGCCTGGCGCACAGTTAGGGCAAGGGGAACGGTCGCTGAACTCACGCTAGATACTGTCCTTCACTCTAAGCCAAAAATGGCCAAAATGGGAGCAACGGCTGTTTTTACTCCTTCAGACCGACTGTTACTCTCCGAAAAGACCAAGCGGAACAAGATGGCCGACTTGTTCGAGAATGGGGGAGCAACTGTATTCATCTTAAGCTTGTAAGGGAGCAACGGAAGGAGGAACCGCTGTAAATGCTCTCGTCACGCAACGGTTACTCCCCGGCAGGACACCGCACACAAATATGCATGCCGCCCACATTGATATTCATGGCCCAGATTATTGTTTGTTCTGTGTGCCAAGCTTCACCAAACCAAAACAGTGATTTATTTTAGCATCCGTAGATAATAAGATAGCAGCGCTGGCTGAACACAGAAGGCCTGAGAATACAGTACGGCAAATACCTAACACACGCAGCAGCAGAATGGAGAGTTGGCACGTCAAAGCGGACTGAACGCCGAAACACGTGCAAAACAACAATAAAAAAAGCCTAGACACGCCGTTCGTCCGCGAAGTAAGGGCGTCAAAGTCGATCAAGCACCGAAACACGTGCATAAGGAGCCCCCCGCCCAGATATATCGGAGAAGAAAAAAAAAAAAAAGCGGACCCAGACGCGCTTCTCATCAGCCATACACTTAGTAGCACGCTTCACCGTGTAGTTTGAGGGCAGAATGACAAATCTGCGCCATCTGCGCCCGCACGAGAAGTGTGGCGCTAGCGTAGCAAACGATGTAAGTTACAAAGTAATTTTTATTCAGTGTTTATGTTGACTAGCACTAAATAAAAATTACACTCAACTTTTTATATTTATTTATGAGTTTTAGTGTACCTCAATTTTTTTATTATAATTGTATTAGGAAAACACACTGAAATTATTGCGCTGACGCCTGAGCTGCCACTGCTCGACGTTTTTTTTTTTTTCTCGGCGCAACTAGGTTCGCGTTCGCACTACTTACTCATTTTCATATGGTCTGTGGTTGGCGAGCACATGGACGTGCGAACTTGTGAGCTATGTTTTGATCGTGTGTGTGTGTCGCAGATTTGCGTTTCTACTTATTCGTGATGAAGGTTAGTGTATATTTATCTTTATGGAGCACGAAGTTGTTGTGGATTTTGCTGCTGGGTGGAACAAACACATCGTCAACACGTCTTCAGCTATCTGCAAGCCTGTTCGCTCGTCGGACAAAGGACTGTGCATGCATCAGCGTGCAGGTGAGTGGCATTTCCAGCAACATTTAATGCTCTTACAATACATTGTTGAGTGGTTGCGCTATTGAAAGAGAAATGATTTGCTCTTATTCACCGTATCCATTGCTAGCCGTATCGGACTAAATTACCTCTATTACCGCCTGCATACCCTCTTGCTTCCCCTGTCACCACTGCAGTGCCAGTGTACTTTTGCAGTTAAAAGTTCATTTCCGCAACACTACCTCGCTTGAAAAAAACATCGGGGCGGGGTTGTAGCTGCATTCATACTGGCCTTTTTCTACCATTGGCTTTATGTAATGTTAACGGCTGAGTGTTGGGGCCTTGGGCCGCATTTTTTAGAGATGTAAAGTGTATGTAAATCAGTAAGTGAACAAATCATTGTCGCATCACTTCACTGGCATAGCCAGGCGGTTGCGCACATAATTTTTTTAGGCCGGGCGTAGGGAGCCCAAATTGACGACCATGTTCGCTTGCCCGGCCTATTTAGATAAGCGGACCCCCCCCCCCCCTCCCCGCACGCCTAAAAAAAAAAAAAATCTGCCCACATCACTGCGTCACTTGCTTCACCTCTGCGCTGAACGTACTATTTTATAAGCGCACCATCAAGCGAGCAGTTTACATATTGACAGAACAATTGGAGGAGGAATGACCCAAATCTTTCAGATTTCTTTAGTGATACAAAACCTTAGCAAAACTGAATATTGTAAAAGACAATCATAAATGCTGTATGTTCTCGTTAGCGCTGTCATTATTCTGCATCATGAAATCTCTATGCACTGTGAAAACTTGGCATGCCAATGAAGTCACATATCGACGTTAATACCAATCGACGAAAATTTCGACAACCTCAATAACGCCGTTTGGGATTTGCCGCATGCACATAATTAGGCTGATTCCCACTTGGCTGTTCTTAACCTGACTTCACTGCTACCAAATGAAACAATATTTGATGCATGTCTTTTACTTTTTTTTCAGGGATATGACACAAATTTGGTTATACTGCAGATAAAGATGTTCCCAACGATGCTAAAGTACAGAAAGCAAGTGAATTTTGGTAAGTGCAGACTTTTTGTACTACGTATATGAAAGCATCGCTTTTTAGGGGCAAACTGTGCATGTGTTGGCCAGAGAATAGTTCATTATGCCACATGGTTACACTGGCACTGACAATTCGACATGGCTCCGCTGGCCCGTGTGTGTGCTCACACTGTTACCGTTAAGATAAAATGTTTATGTTTTCATTGCAGGGATTGCTGTTTGTACTAAAAAGCCAACTGCCAAGATTTGTTTATGCTGGTACTCCTAAAAGTATGCTTTCCCTATTTACATGGATTTTGGCTTGCACAAAGCATAACACTTGGGCCTAGATTCACAAAGCTGTCCATGCGCAGGCCTTCATAACAGCGTTTCTTGACTTGCCTTTACCCTGTTTTCTGCAGATGTTTCGTGGGTTTAAAAGTGCCACAGCATGTTGACCTCCCACACTCTGAAATATTCGCGTTCAAAGTTCCGCAAGAGTGGGCTTAACTTTCTTGTGCACCTCTTTGCTAGTCCAAGATACTGAAGTGTTATGCTCTTACTAGAGGTGGCAGTGTTTCTAATGTTTGTATTTCCATCACATTGACCAAGTATGCGATCTTTGCTTGACTGGTAGCACATCCTCAACAAATGTCTTTGTGGCACATGTAGAAGGCAGTACAAAATAAATAGGCAGACATTCACACCAGGAGCTAACTTCTAATAATGCTTTTTTTTTTGGAAACCATGGTGTGCTTATTCCAATTTGTCTAACAAGCAGTAACCTGTTTGGCTGTGAACCAACAAGACGTTGAACTAATGAAAGCTTCACATCATGTTGCTCTCAAATATATATGTAT
>NW_023610513.1:0-42185 GCF_013339725.1 Rhipicephalus microplus
ATCTTAAAGCTATCAGCCCACAGAAATAAGCGCCACACCACCGGTAGAGCTCGAACCTCCAACTTTTCGGTTAACAGCCGATCGCGCTAGCCAATTGCGCCACGGAGACAGTCCTGCTCCACTCTCACCACCGTCAGAACATTTCTTCAGAGCTATCAGCCCAAAAAAAGCGCCGCAGCACCACTCGGTGGGCTCGAACCTCTAACCTTTCGGTTAACAGCCATCGCGCTAGCCAATTGCCCCACGGAGACAGTCGTGCTCCACTCTCACCACCGTAAGAACATTTCTTCAGAGCTATCACCCCAAAGAAAAAAAAGCGCTGCACCACCACCGGTTGGGCTCGAACCTCCAACCTTTCGGTTAACAGCCGATCGCGCTAGCCAATTGCGCCACGAAGACAGTCCTGCTCCACTCTCACCACCATCAGAACACATCTTCAAAGCTATTACCGCAAAGAAAAAAGCAACACACCACTCCCGCGAGGGCTCGAAACTCCAAGCGTTCGGGTAAAGCCGATCGCGCTAGCCCATTGCGATTGCCCCGGAGACAGTCCTACTGCTACTCTCCCACCATCAGAACATAACTTCAAAGCTATCAGCCCAAAGAAAAAAAAGCGCCATACCACCACCGAGTGGGCTCGAACCTGCCGACCTTGTTTGGTAAACAGCCGATCGCGCTAGCCGATTGCGCCATGAAGACAGTCCTGCTTCACTCTCACCACCATAGAACATAGCTTCAAAGCTATCACCCAAAGAAAAAAAAGGGCGCCGCACCACCACACGGGTGGGCTCGAACTAAACCAACTTTCGGATAAACATCCGATCACGCTAGCCAATTGGCGCCACGGAGGACAGTCCTGCTCCACTCTCACCACCATCATAACAATATCTTCAAAGGCTATCAGCCAAGAAGAAAAAAAGTGCCGCACCACCACCGGGTGGGCCTTGAACTAACACTTTTCGGTTGACAGCCGTCACGCTAGCCAATTGCGCCACAGGAGACAGTCCTGCTCCACTCTCAACCGAACAACCATCAGAACATATCTTCAAGCTTTAACCAGCAAAGAAAAAAAAAAGCAACACACCACTTCCCTGGAGTGCTCGAAAACTCTAACGCTTTCGGTTAACAGCCGATCGCGCTAGCCCATTGCGCCACGAGGCAGTCTTGCTCCACTCTCAGCATCATCAGAACATATCTTCAAGCTATCAGCGCAAAGAAAAAAAAGCGCTGCAAACCACACGTGGCTCGAACCTCCAACCTTTCGGTTAACAGCCGATCGCACTAGCCCATTGATCCACGGAGACAGTCTGCTCCACTCTCACACCATCAGAACATGATCGTCAAAGCTATCAGCGCAAAGAAAAAAGCAACACACCCACTCCCGGGAGGGCTCGAAACTCCAACCTTTCGGTAAACAGCCGATCGCGCTAGCCAATTGCGCCACGGAGACAGTCCTGCCTCCACTCTCACCACCATCAGAACATATCTTCGAAAGCTATCAGCCCAAAGAAAAAAAGCAGCCGCACCACCACCGGGTGGGCTCGAACCTCCAACCTTTCGGTTAACAGCCGATCGCGCTAGCCAATTGCGCCACGGAGACAGTCGTGCTCCACTCTCACCACCATCAGAACATATCTTCAAAGCTATCAGCGCAAAAAAGCAAAACACCACTCCCGGGAGGGCTCGAACCTCAAACTTTTCGGTTCACCGATCGCGCTGGCCAATTGCGCCACGGAGACAGTCCTGCGCCACTCTCACCACAATTAGAACATATCTTCAAAGCTATCAGCCCAAAGAAAAAAAAGCGCCGCACCACCACCGGGTGGGCTCGAACCTCCAACCTTTCGTTTAACAGCAGATCGCGCTAGCCAATTGCGCCACGGAGACAATCGTGCTCCACTCTCACCACCATCAGAACATATCTTCAAAGCTATCAGCGCAAAGAAAAAGCAACAACCCCACCGGGAGGGCTCGAACCTCCAACTTTTCGGTTAACAGCCGATCGCGCTAGCCAATTGCGCCACGGGGACAGTCCCGCTCCACTCTCACCACCGTCAGACCATTTCTTCAGAGCTATCACCCCAAAGAAAAAAAAGCGCCGCACCACCACCGGGTGGGCTAGAACCTCTAACGTTTCGGTTAACAGCCGATCGCGCTAGCCAATTGCCCCACGGAGACAGTCGTGCTCCACTCTCAACACCTTAAGAACATTTCTTCAGAGCTATCACCCCAAGAAAAAAAAGCGCTGCACCACCACCGGTTGGGCTCGAACCTCCAACCTTTCGGTTAACAGCCGATCGCGCTAGCCAATTGCGCCACGAAGACAGTCCTGCTCCACTTCACCACCATCAGAACTATCTTCAAAGCTATTACCGCAAAGAAAAAAGCAACACCCACTCCCGCGAGGGCTCGAAACTCCAAGCTTCGGTAAACAGCCGATCGTGCTAGCCCATTGCGCCACGGAGGCACTCTTGCTCCACTCCTCACCACCATCAGAACATTCTTCAAAGCTATCAGCGCAAGCAAAAACAAAACCCATTCCTGGGAAGGCTCGAACCTCCACTTTTCGGTTAACAGTCCCGATCGCGCTGGCCAATTTGCGCCACGGAGACAGTCCTGCGCCACTCTCACCCACAATTAGAACATATCTTCAACCTCTAACCCAAGAAAAGAGCCCGCACCCCACCGGTGGCTCGAACCTCCACCTTTCGGTTAACAGCAGATCGCGCTAGCCAATTGCGCCCGGAGAAATATCGTGCTCCACTCTCACCACCATCAGAACTATCTTCAAGCTCTCAGCGCAAGAAAAGCAACACACCCCCACCCGGGAGGGCTCGAACCTCCACTTTTCGGTTAACAGCCGATCGCGCTAGCCATTGCGCCACGCGGACAGTCCTGCTCCACTCTCACCACCGTCAGACCATTTCTTCAGAGCTATCACCCCAAAAAAAAAAAGCGCCGCCCACACCGGTGGGCTCGAACCTCTAACCTTTCGGTTACACCGATCGCGCTAGCCATTGCCCCCGGAGACAGTCGTTCTCCACTCTCACCACCGTCAGAACATTTCTTCAGATCTATCACCCAAAAAAAAAGCGCCGCACCACCACCGGTTGGGCTCGACTTCCAGACTTTCGTTAACACCGATCTGCGCTAGCCATTGCGCCACGAAGACAGTCCTGCTCCACTCTCACCACCATCAAACATATCTTCAAAGCTAATACCGCAAAGAAAAAAGCAACACACCACTCCCGGGAGGGCTCAAAACTTTAACCTGTCGGTCAACAGCTGATCGCGCTAGCCAATTGCCCCACGGAGACAGTCGTGCTCCACTCTCACCACCGTCAGAACATTTCTTCAGAGCTATCACCCGAAAAAAAAAGCGCCGCACCACCACCGGTTGGGCTCGAACTTCCAGCCTTTCGGTTAACAGCCGATCGCGCTAGCCAATTGCGCCACGAAGACAGTCCTGCTCCACTCTCACCACCATCAGAACATATCTTCAAAGCTATTACCGCAAAAAAAAGCAGCACACACTCCCGGGAAGGGCTCAAAACTTAACCTTTCGGTTAACAGCCGATCGCGCTAGCCCATTGCGCCACGGAGGCAGTCTTGCTCCACTCTCACCATTATAAGAACATATCTTCAAAGCTATGAGCGCAAGAAAAAGAAGCGCTGGCACCACCACCGGGTGGGCTCGAACCTCCAACCTTCGGTTAACGGCAGATCGCGCTAGCCAATTGCGCCACGGAGACAATAGTGCTCCACTCTCACCACCATTAGAAACATCTTCAAGCTATCAGCGCAAAGAAAAAAGCAACACACCCCACCCGGGAAGGCTCGAACCTTCAACTTTCGTTAACAGCCGATCGCGCTAGCCAATGGCGCCACGGGACAGTCCCTGCTCCACTCTGACCAACGTCAGAACATTTCTTCAGAGCTATCAGCCCAAAGAAAAAAAAGCGCCGCACCACCACCGGGTGGGCTCGAACCTCCAACCTTTCGGTTAACAGCCGATCGCGCTAGCCAATTGCGCCACGGAGACAGTCCGTGCTCCACTCTCACCACCATCAGAACATTTCTTCAAGCTATCACCCCAAAGAAAAAAAAGCGCCGCACCACCACCGTTGGGCTCGAACCTCCACCTTTCGGTTAACAGCCGATCGCGCTAGCCAATTGCGCCACTGAAGACTAAGTCCGTCTCCACTCTCACCACCATCAAACATATCTTCAAGCTATTACCGCAAAGAAAAAAGCAACACATCCACTCCAGGGAGGGCTCGAAAACTCAAGCTTTCGGTTAACAGCCCGATCGCGCTAGCCCATTGCGCCACGGAGGCAGTCCTGCTCCACTCTCAAGCCATCATCAGAACATATCTTCAAAGCTATCACCAAAGAAAAAAAGCGCCTGCACCAACAACCGGGTGGCTCGAACCTCCAACCTTTCTGGTTAACAGCCGATCGCGCTAGCCAATTGCGCCACGGAGAACAGTCGTGCTCCACTCTCACCACCACAGACATATCTTCAAAGCTATCAGCCAAGAAAAAAGAGCAACACACCACCACCGGGAGGGCTCGAACCTCCACTTTCGGTAAACACCGATCGCGGCCAATTGCGCCACGGGGACAGTCCCGCTCCACTCTCACCACCGTCAGACCATTTCTTCGAGCTATCACCCAAAGAACAAAAAAGCGCCGCCCACCACCGGGTGGGCTCGAACCTCCAACTTTTCGGTTAACAGCCGATCGCGCTAGCCAATTGCCCCACGGAGACAGTCGTGCTCCACTCTCACCACCGTAAGAACATTTCTTCAGAGCTATCACCCCAAAAAAAAAAAGCGCTGCACCACCACCGGTTGGCTCGAACCTCCAACCTTTGCGGTTTCAGCCGATCGCGCTAGCCAATTGCGCCACGAAGACAGTCCTGCTCCACTCACACACCATCAGAACATATCTTCAAAGCTATACCGCAAAGAAAAAAAGCAAAAACACCCCACTCCCGCTAGGCTCGAAACTCCAAGCTTCGGTAACACAGCCGATCGTGCTAGCCCATTGCGCACGGAGGCACTCTGCTCCACTCTCACCACATCATAACATATCTTCAAAAGCTATCAGACCAAGAAAAAAAAGCGCCGCACCACCACCGGTGGGCTCGAACCTCCAACATTCCGGTTAACAGCCGATCACGCTAGCCAATTGCGCCACGGGAGACAGTCCTGCTCCAATCTCACCACATCAGAACATATCTTCAAAGCTATCAGCCTACAAGAAAAAAAGGCGCCACACCACCACCGGGAGGGCTCGAACTCCAACTTTTCGGTTAAACAGCCGATCGCGCTAGCGAATTGCGCACGGAGAACCAGTCCGTGCTCCACTCTCACCCACCATCATAACATATCTTCAAAGCTATCAGCCCAAAGAAAAAAAAGCGGCGCACAAACCACTCGGGTTGGCTTCGAACCTCCAAACCTTTCGGTTAACAGCCGATCCGCGCTAGCCAATTGCCCCACGGAGACAGTCGTGCTCCACTCTCACCACCGTCAGAACATTCTTAGGATTAGCACCCCAAAGAAAAAAAGCTGCTGCACCACCACCGGTTGGGCTCAAACCGCCAACCTTTCGGTTAACAGCCGATCGCGCTAGCCAATTGCGCCACGAAGGCAGTCCTGCTACACTCTCACAACCATCAGAAATAGCTTCAAAGCTATTACCAACAAAGAAAAAGCAACACACCCACTCCCGGGAGGGCTCGAAACTACCAAGCTTTCCGGTTAACAGCCGATCGCGCATAGCCATTGCGCACGGCGGCGACTCTTGCTTCCACTCTCAGCATCATCAGAACATAGGATCTTCAAAGCTATCAGCGCAAAGAAAAAAAAGCGCTGCACCACAACGGGTGGGCTCGAACCTCCAACCTTTTCGGTTAACAGCCGATCGGCACGTAGCCCTTCATTCACCACGGAGACAGTCTGTGCTCCACTCTCACCACCATCAGAACATATCTTCAAAGCTATCAGCGCAAAGAATAAAGCAACACCACCACTACCCGGGAGGGATGCTCGAAACTACTTCCAACCTTTCGGTCAAAAGCCGATCGCGCTAGCGCATGTGCGCCACGGAGACGTCTTGCTCCCCTCTCACCACCATCATAACATATCTTCAAAGCTATCAGCCCAAAGAAAAAAAAGCGCCGCACCACCACCGTGTGGGCTCGAAGCTCCAACCTTTCGGTTAACTGCCGATCGCGCGAGCCAATGGCGCCACGGAGACAGTCCTGCTCCATCTTACCACCATTAGAACATATCTTGAAGCTATCAGCCCAAAGAAAAAAAAGCGCAGCACCACCACGCGTGGGCTCAACCTCCAACTTTCCGGTTAACAGCCGATCACGCTAGCCAATTGCGCCACGGAGACAGCCCTGCTCCACTCCCCACATCAGAACATATCTTAAAGCTATCAGCCCCCAAAATAAGCGCCACACCACCACCGGTAGAGCTCGAACCGCCAACTTTTCGGTTAACAGCCGATCGCGCTAGCCAATTGCGCACGGAGACAGTCCTGCTCACACTCAACCACCGTCCGAACATTTCTTCAGAGCTATCAGCCCAAAAAAAGCGCCGCAGCACCACTCGGGTGTCGAACCTCTAACCTTTCGGTTAACAGCCAATCGCGCTAGCCATAGCCCCACGGAGACAGTCGTGCTCCACTCTCACCACCGTAAGAACATTTCTTCAGAGCTATCACCCCAAAGAAAAAAAAGCGCGCACCACCACCGGTTGGGCTCGAACCTCAACCTTTCGGTAACAGCCGATCGCGCTAGCCAATTGCGCCACGAAGACGTCCTGCTCCACTCTCACCACCAGAACACATCTTCAAGCTATTACCGCAAAGAAAAAAGCAACACACCACTCCCGCGAGTGCTCGAACTCCAAGCGTTCGGTTAACAGCCGAGCGTGCTAGCCCATTGCGCCACGGAGGCAGTTCTTGCTCCCCTCTCAGCATCATCAGACATATCTTCAAAGCTATCAGCCCAAGAAAAAAAAGCGCACACAACCACTCGGGTGGGCTCGAAACTCCACCTTTCGGTCAACAGCTGATCGCGCTAGCGATTCCGCCACGGAGACAGTCTTGCTCCCCTCTCCACGTTCAGAACATTTCTCAAGATATCAGCATCCCAAAGAAAAAAAAGCGCCGCACCACCACCGGGTTGTGCTTCGACTCCAACCTTTCGGTTAAAAGCCGATCGCGCTAGCCAATTGCCCCACGGAGACGTGCGTGCTCCACTTCCGTCACCACCGTCAAACATTGCTTCAGATCTATCATCCCAAAAAAAAAAAAAGCGCCGTCACCACCACCGATTTGGCTCGAACCTCCAACCTTTTTCGTTAACAGCCGATCGCGCTAGCCAATGCGCCACGAAGACAGCCTTGGCCCACTCTCACCACCACAGAACATATCATCAAAGCTATTACCCGCAAAGAAAAAAGCAACACGACCACTCCCGAGGGCTCAAACTCGAACCTTTCGGAACAGCCGATCGCGCTAGCCCGATTGCGCCACTGAGACAGTCCTGTCCTACTCTCACCACCATCAGAACATATCTGCAAAGCTATCAGCCCAAAGAAAAAAAAGCGCCGACCACCACCGGGTGGGCTCGAACTCCAACCTTTCGGTTAACAGCCGATCGCGCTAGCCAATTGCGCCACGGAGACAAGTCGTGCTCCACTCTCACCACCATCAGAACATATCTTCAAAGCTATCAGCGCAAAGAAAAAAGCCACACCACCACCGGGAGGGCTCGAACCTCCAACTTTTCGGTTAACAGCCGATCGCGCTAGCCAATTGCGCCACGGAACAGTCCTGCTCCACTCTCACCACCGTCAGAACATTTCTTCAGAGCTATCAGCCCAAAGAAAAAAAAGCGCCGCACCACCACCGGGTGGGCTCGAACCTCCAACCTTTCGGTTAACAGCCGATCGCGCTAGCCAATTGCCCCACGGAGACAGTCCGTGCTCCACTCTCACCACCGTCAGAACATTCTTCAGAGCTATCACCCCAAAGAAAAAAAGCAACCGCACCACCACCGGGTGGGCTCGAACCTCCACCTTTCGGTTAACAGCCGATCGCGCTAGCCAATTGCGCCACGAGACAGTCCTTGCTCCACTCTCACCACCATCAGAACATATCTTCAAGCTATTACCGCAAAGAAAAAAGCAACACACCACTCCCGGGAGGGCTCGAACCTCCAACCTTCGGTTAACAGCCGAGCGTGCTAGCCCATTGCGCCACGGAGGCAGTCTTGCTCCACTCTCAGCATCATCAGAACATATCTTCAAAGCTATCAGCCCAAGAAAAAAAAGCGCCATACCACCACCGGGTGGGCTCGAACCTCCACCTTTCGGTTAACAGCCGATCGCGCTAGCCCATTGCGCCACGGAGACAGTCCTGCTCCACTCTCACCACCATTAGAACATATCTTATGAGCTATCACCCCAAAGAAAAAAAGCGCTGCACCACCACCGGTTGGGCTCGAACCTCCAACTTTTCGGTTAACAGCCGATCGCGCTAGCCAATTGCGCCACGAGACAGTCCTGCTCCACTCTCACCACCATCAGAACATATCTTCAAAGCTATTACCACAAAGAAAAAAGCAACACACCACCACCGGGAGGGCTCGAAACTCCAACTTTCGGTTAACAGCCGATCGCGCCAGCCAATTGCGGCCACGGGACGTCTGCTTCACTCTCACCACCAGTCAGAACATATCTTCGAAGCTATCACCAAAGAAAAAAAGCGCCGCACCACCACGGGGGGCTCGAACCTCCAACCTTTCGGTTAACAGCCGATCGCGCTAGCCAATTGCTCCACGGAGGACAGTCGTGCTCCACTCTCACCACCGTCAGAACATTTCTTCAGAGCTATCACCCCAAAGAAAAAAAAGCACGCACCCCACCCGGGTGGGCTCGAACATCCAACCTTTCGGTTAACAGCCGATCGCGCTAGCCAATTGCGCCACGAGACAGTCCTGCTCCCTCTCACCACCGTCAGAACAATTCTTCAAGCTATCACCGCAAAAGCAAAAAAAAGCGCCGCACCAGCAACCGTGCGGCTCGAACCTCCAACCTTTCGGTTAACAGCCGATCGCGCTAGCCATTGCGCCACGGAGGCAGTCTGCTCCACTCTCACCATTATCAGAACCTATCTTCAAAGCTATGAGCGCAAAGAAAAGAAGCGCTGCACCACCACGGGTGGGCTCGAACCTCCAACTTTCGGGTTAACGGCCAATCGCGCTAGCCAATTGCGCCACGGAGACATAGTGCTCCACGCTCACCACCATTCGAACACATCTTCAAAGCTATCAGCGCAAAGAAAAAAGCAACACACCCCACCCGGGAGGCTCGAACCTTCAACTTTTCGGTTAACAGCCGATCGCGCTAGCCATGGCGCCACGGGGACAGTCCCTGCTCCACTCTGCACCACCGTCAGAACATTTCTTCAGAGCTATCAGCCCAAAGAAAAAAAAGCGCCGCACCACCACCGGGTGGGCTCGAACCTCCAACCTTTCGGTTAACAGGCGATCGCGCTAGCCAATTGCCCCACGGAGACAGTCGTGCTCCACTCTCACCACCGTCAGAACATTACTTAGAAGCTATCATCCCAAAGAAAAAAAAAAGCGCCGCACCACCACCGGTTGGCTCGAACCTCCAACCTTTCGGTTAACAGCCGATCGCGCTAGCCAATTGCGCCACGAAGACAGTCCTGCTCCACTCTCACCACCATCAGAACATATCTTCAAAGCTATTACCGCAAAGAAAAAAGCAACACACCACTCCCGGAGGGCTCAAAACTTTAACCTTTCGGTTAACAGCCGATCGCGCTAGCCATTGCGCCACGGAGACAGTCCTGCTCCACTCTCACCACCATCAGAACATATCTTCAAAGCTATCAGCCCAAGAAAAAAAAGCGCCATACCACCACCGGGTGGGCTCGAACCTCCGACCTTTTGGTAAACAGCCGATCGCGCTAGCCGATTGCGCCATGAGACAGTCCTGCTCCACTCTCACCACCATCAGAACATATCTTCAAGCTATCAGCCCAAAGAAAAAAAAGCGCCGCACCACCACCGGGTGGGCTCGAACCTCCACCTTTCGGTTAACAGCCGATCACGCTAGCCAATTGCGCCACGGAGACAGTCCTGCTCCACTCTCACCACCATCAGAACATATCTTCAAAGCTATCAGCCCAAAGAAAAAAAAGTGCCGCACCACCACCGGGTGGCTTCGAACCTCCAACTTTCGGTTAACAGCCGATCACGCTAGCCAATTGCGCCACGGAGACAGTCCTGCTCCACTCTCACCACCATCAGAACATATCTTCAAAGCTATCAGCCCAAAGAAAAAAAGCGCCGCACCACCACCGGTGGGCTCGAACCTCCAACTTTCGGTTAACAGCCGATCAGCGCTAGCCAATTGCGCCACGGAGACAGTCCTGCTCCACTCTCACCACCATCAGAACATATCTTCAAAGCTATCAGCCCAAAGAAAAAAAAGCGCCGCACCACCACCGGGTGGGCTCGAACTCCAACCTTTCGGTTAACAGCCGATCGCGCTAGCCAATGGCGCCACGGAGACAGTCCTGCTCCACTCTCACCACCTCAGAACATATTCCTTAAAGCTCTCCGCCCAAGACAAAAAAGGTCACATCAAACCACTCGGGTGGGCTCGACCTCTCCAACCCCAATTCCGGTTAACAGCCGATAGAGCTAGGCCCACTTGCCCCACGGAGACAGCAGTCCGTGCTCCACTCTACACCACCAGTCAGAACATATCGTCATGAGCTATAAGCCCAAAGAAAAAAGCAGCCTGCCACCACACCGGGTGGGCTTAGAACCTCCAACCTTTCGGTTAACAGCCGATCGCGCTAGCCAATTGCGCCACGGAGACAGTTACTGCTCCACATCTCACCACCATCAGAACCTATCTTCAAAAGCTATACCACCAAAGAAAAAAAAGCCCAAACCACCACTCCGGGGAGGGCTCGAAACTCCAAGCCTTTCGGTTAACAGCCGCTCGCGCTAGCCATTGCGCCACGGATGAGCAAGTATCTGCTCCACTCTCAGCTCACCTCAGAACATATCTTCAAAGCTATCAGCGCCAAAGAACAAAAGCGCCTGCACCACCACCGGGTGGCTCGAACCTCCAACCTTTCGGTTAACAGCCGATCGCAGCTAGCCCAGATTGCCACGGAGACAGTCTGCTCCACTCTCACCACCGATTCAGAACATTATCTTCAGAGCTATCAGCGCCAAAGAAAAAAAGCCAGCACCACTCCCTGGGATGGGCTCGAACCTCCAACCTTTCGGTTCAACAGCCGATCGCGCTAGCGCAATTGCCCCACGGAGACAGTCGTGCTCCACTCTCACCACCATCAGAACATATCTTCAAAGCTATCACCCAAAGAAAAAAAAGCACCGCACCACCACCGGGTGGGCTCGAACCTCCAACCTTTCGGTTAACAGCCGATCGCGCTAGCCAATTGCGCCACGGAGACAGTCGTGCTCCACTCTCACCACCATCAGAACATATCTTCAAAGCTATCAGCGCAAGAAAAAAGCAAACACCACTCCCGGGAGGGCTCGAACCTCAAACTTTTCGGTAACAGCCGATCGCGCTGGCCATTGCGCCACGGAGACAGTCCTGCGCCACTCTCACCACAATTAGAACATATCTTCAAAGCTATCAGCCCAAAGAAAAAAAAGCGCCGCACCACCACCGGGTGGGCTCGAACCTCCAACCTTTCGGTTAACAGCAGATCGCGCTAGCCAATTGCGCCACGGAGACAATCGTGCTCCACTCTCACCACCATCAGAACATATCTTCAAAGCTATCAGCGCAAAGAAAAAAGCAACACACCCCACCGGGAGGGCTCGAACCTCCAACTTTTCGGTTAACAGCCGATCGCGCTAGCCAATTGCGCCACGGGGACAGTCCCTGCTCCACTCTCACCACCGTCAGACCATTTCTTCAGAGCTATCACCCCAAAGAAAAAAAAAGCGCCGCACCACCACCGGGTGGGCTAGAACCTCAACCTTTCGGTTAACAGCCGATCGCGCTAGCCAATTGCCCCACGGAGACAGTCGTGCTCCACTCTCACCACCGTAAGAACATTTCTTCAGAGCTATCACCCCAAAGAAAAAAAAGCGCCTGCACCACCAACGGGTGGGCTCGAACCTCCAACCTTTCGGTTAACAGCCGTCGCGCTAGCCAATTGCGCCACGATAGACAGTCCTGCTCCACTCTCACCACCATCAGAACATATCTTCAAAGCTATTACCGCAAAGAAAAAAGCAACACACCACTCCCGGAGGGCTCGAAACTCCAAGCTTTCCGTTAACAGCCGATCGCGCTAGCCCATTGCGCCACGGAGGACAGTCTTGCTCCACTCTCACCATCATCAGAACATATCTTCAAAGCTATCAGCGCAAAGAAAAAAAAGCGCTGCACCACCAACGGGTGGGCTCGAACCTCCAACCTTTCGGTTAACAGCCGATCCGCGCTAGCCCATTGCGCCACGGAGACAGTCTTGCTCCACTCTCACCACCATCAGAACATATCTTCAAAGCTATCAGCGCAAAGAAAAAAAGCAACACACCACTCCCGGGAGGGCTCGAAACTCCAACCTTTTCGGTTAACAGCCGATCGCGCTAGCCCATTGCACCACGGCGGCAGTCTTGCTCCACTCTCAGCATCATCAGAACATATCTTCAAGCTATCAGCGCAAAGAAAAAAAAGCGCTGCACCACAACGGGTAAGCTCGAACCTCCAACCTTTCGGTTAACAGCCGATCGCACTAGCCTATTTCGCCACGGAGACAATCGTGCTCCACTCTCACCACCATCAGAAGATATCTTCAAAGCTATCAGCGCAAAGAAAAAAGCAACACACCCCACCGGGAGGGCTCGAACCTCCACCTTTTCGGTTAACAGCCGATCGCGCTAGCCAATTGCGCCACGGCGACAGTCCCGCTCCACTCTCACCACCGTCAGACCATTTCTTCAGAGCTATCACCCCAAAGAAAAAAAAAGCGCCGCACCACCACCGGGTAGGCTAGAACCTCCAACCTTTCGGTTAACAGCCGATCGCGCTAGCCAATTGCCCCACGGAGACAGTCGTGCTCCACTCTCACCACCGTCAGAACATTTCTTTAGAGCTATCACCCCAAAGAAAAAAAAGCGCGGTTAACAGCCGGTCGCGCTAGCCAATTGCGCCACGAAGACATTTTTTTTTGCTTTATTGCCTGTTTACAGGCGCATACATCAAACCACAAGCAGAACAAAAACAAGCAGTAACAGTCCGACAGAAACTTAAAATTCCCTAAGTGCTGCCAAGGGCTCCACCCTCGACAACCACTCAGGTAAAATCTCCTGAGTTTTCTGCAGTTCAACATACTTGGCCATACATTCACGGAAATACATTCGTGCAGGCCGTGCATCCTGATCGCGATAGAAACCCGCCATACGGGCCCGCCATAAACAGTGAAGTCCACATAGCATAATCAAATCAAAAGGCATTCCCTCTTCGTCCACTATTGGCAGAAATCTTATACCATATGGATTTAAAGGTAATTCTTTCTGTAACGTCCTTTGAAGTACATCCCAAAAATATACTCCTTCCCAACAATGTAAGAAAACATGGTCAATATTTTCCGGTTTTTTACAGATAAGACAATTTGTCCCCCAAGGTAAGTAAAAACCACGGTCTGCTTGAAATGTCCTGACTGATAGTGTACCTGTGTGCAGCTTGAAAAGAAAGACTTCGCGCCAGGAGCCACTTGCATCCTCTTCACTCTTTTAAGCACATCTTTCCCTTCACCTCCAGCGTACATGGCACGGTACAGCGGTTCAGGTAAAACAACATCGCATAGATCTTTGTACAACTTCTTTCGAGTCACTGAAAACAAATATTCATTGGAAAATCTAACAGATAAAAACCGTACACTTAGAATAACCTCTTTAAGATACCCGCGCACAGCACCGGTCATGTCATTCGTGCTAACCACATATCCAGGTAAAGCCCGTGTCAGTCTCATTTGGCACACTGTACGTAAGAAAGGGTCCCTTGTCTAGCGAAAAAAAAAAGAACCTATTTACGACTTGGCGTATGAAAAGATGTGTTAAACCAAGCCCTCCGTTTTTCACTTTTCGAAACAGATTAGTTCGACTGCATCTCTCCCAGTTCGAAGCCCACACGAACACTGCGAAGATACGATGGAACTTCTGTATGTTTGCCCTTGAACAATGCAATACTTGCATCACATACCAAAGTTTTGAGGCAAAGAAAAGATTACAGACATTCGCCCTAGCAAACACAGACAGATGAGTACCGTTGCATCTATTAGCTTTCGTCCGGATTTCTTTCGCTTGTTCTTGCCAGTAGTTCTCATTATCTTTATAAAATTCCAGTGGCACCCCTAAGTACATGACAGGTGTGGTCACCCATTTAACATTGGCAAAATAGTCTGGTTTTGATGACCACTCTCCATGCCAGAAACCCAGACACTTTCCCCAGTTTACTAGACTGCCAGTTGCCTTGCCGAACCTTTTAACCACACTGATGGTAGTGGTAACACTATCTTGATCGATACAACAAACAGTCACATCGTCGGCATATGCCAAAATTTTAACTTCGGATTCTTGTAATCTATAGCCACGAATGCAACTGTTTTGAGCTATTGCTAAGCACAAAGATTCTATATATAAACTGAAAAGTAGGGGGCTCAGCGGGCAGCCCTGGCGAACAGAACGCTTTATGTTAATTGTATCTCCTAGCGTCTTATTGATTACCAGTCGGGTTGTGCAGTTCCGGTATGCCATAGATACTCCATCTCTGATTACAAAACCAACATTGACATGGTCAAGAATGGAAAGCAGAAGGTTGTGAGAAACACAATCAAAAGCTTTCTCGAGATCAATCTGTAGAATGGCTACCCCTACTTGATTGGCATCGCTACACTCGAGCACACAGCGCATCTTGTGTATATTAGTCACAATGGAGCGACCCATAATCCCACATGTTTGGTGAGGCCCTACTAATTCTTTGACTACCCCTTGAAGTCGCCGTGCTAGTACTTTCATTAAAATTTTGTAATCACAATTAGTTAGTGATATCGGTCTATACGAAGAAACTAATTTTAACTTCTCCGAGTGTTCTGTCTTAGGTATCAAAACTGTATGTGCTTCACTAAAGGACCTAGGGAGGACATTAAGTTTATAAGCTTGATTGAAGACATCTGCAAGTACATGGGATAATTCATTTTTGAACTCCTTATAAAACGAAGCACTAAGCCCGTCCGGCCCTGGAGATTTACCAGGATTCATTTTATCTATAGCCCTTTCTACTTCCGTCGGCGTTATAGATAGCTCTAAAGCTGATTTGGTGTTATCTGACAACTTCGGCATTCTGCTAAGGAACTCCTGCTTAAATTCCTCTGAATCAATGGGCGTGGCAGCGAAGAGTCCTTCGTAGTGTTTGCCAAACGCTCGTCCTATGCTCTCATTGTCCGAAACTTCGATACCGTTGACTTCAATGGCATTTATGTGATTTCGTCTGGCATGACTCTTCTCTAATCCAAGTGCTCGCTTCGTCGGGCGATCATCCACAGTCATTGATGCTGCTCTGGCTCGCACTAGCGCTCCGCGATAGCGTTCCTCCTCATATACCTCTATTCTCTGTTTAATACTCCGCAAATCGTCACCATATACTCCAGGTTTTTCACATTCAAGAGCTGTTAGTCTCTCAAGTGTTCGTCTAAGCTCTTTCTCGTTCTTCTTAGATTCAAAAGATAAAACGCTAGATCTCTCTATTGCTTTTATTTTGATTCGCTGCTTGAATAGCTCGCATTCTTCTCCTATTTTGCCCATACACTCTTTGTTAATATTACTTATTTCTTTAATAACTGATGCGCTAAAAGATTCATCCTTCAAGAGGTTAGAGTTCATTTTCCACTGTTCCCAAGAAAAGGCGTTCCTTTCTTTTTTGACCCGATATTGCATTTTACAAGACAGTGATCGGAAAAGGAAACAGGGACAACATTATAACTGCTACACTGAGTTATCGCATCTGCAGTAAGGTAAAGTCGATCTAATCGGGCATTACTTGTGCCTTGAAAGTGGGTATACTTCACATCTCGGGAGCTATGCAAACACTCCGCAACATCTACTAATTCGTGTTCAAAAATCACCTGTGCCAGAACATCACTGCTTCTATCTTTAACGTTGCGCCTGCTTGATCTATCACTTTCATTCAAGACACAGTTGAAATCACCAACCAATAAAAGTTTCCTACCAGTACACATATGTTGTCGTAAATTGGAAAAAAAAACCCGATCTTTCCTGGCCAATAGTTGGAGCATAAACACATATAATGCGCCATTCAGTGTCACAATAAACAATATCACACCATACTACTCGGCCTGAAGAGCAAGAAAAGACATTTTCTATGACTAATCCTGGCAGTTTTCTAACAAAAAGAACACATCCCCCTGATGTGCCTATGGCCTGGCTCACAGTGGCAAAATACCGTGATGTAAACTTAAGAACCATGCTCCCAGTCTCCTCCTCGCCTTCAACTTTCGTCTCCTGCACTGCAAGCACATCCAGATTTTCTTCCAATAACAACCGGTAGACTTGGCTTTGCTTCTTCTTTGAAGCCAAGCCTCTAACATTCAACGTGGCGAAGCTAAATGATACTTGAGGCGCCATTACAACCATGTGGAGGAGTTAGGCCCGGAGCATGGCGCTTACCTTGCACGTCTAGCGCTACGCTAGACGCCTCCAGGACCGTCCGACCACCCGGTTTCACTGCACAGTAGAAGAGAATTGTTTACAGCTTTTTTGTCCGTGGTGCCACCAGCTCTTGCTCTCATGCTGGTGCGTCTGCCAGTCGGCGTCTTTGCCGGTGGTTCTTCCACGCTACTTGCACTGTTCTTGTCTGCCGTCTTCACAGGGTCTTCCAATGGTCTTTTAATGGCTGAAACGGCACCGCTGGGCCAAGAGACGCGGCTGGCGTTGCACGTGTTTCCTTCTATCTTCGTGTCGAGACCAACGCTACAGGAGGCACCATCGACAACTTGGCCTTGCTCCGACGCATAGGTAGACGCTCCGTCTACTTCACAGCCTGCGTCCGTCATCGCATTGTCAGCTGTATCGGTCGATACAGCTGCAGAACCTGGTTGAGTGTCAACAGGTGCCGGTGTAGATTCGTCTACTGATGTTGCGGATGTGCAGTTCAAATTTTCTGCGACTTGATCTCCGCAACCTTCAGCCGCGTCCTCTGCCTCTGTCACGTCCATAATGTGCTCCGACGCAACTTCGGCCTCCGCTGACGCGGTCACTGCGGCATACGAACGGACGCATTCCGCGTCTCCATGCCCGAAACGCCGGCAGCGCGAGCACCGAGGCACCTTACACTCGCGACGCACATGTCCTGTTCCGCTGCAACGCAGGCATTGCATAGGCCGACCTGGGGCTACCACTAAGGCTAGTTCACCGGCGACTCGTATCTGATGAGGCAGGTCCTCGACTTTCATACCGCTTTTCAGCTTAATGAAAACAGTGCGGGTCGTCGAATTCTTCTCATTCACTCCTTCCACACGCCAGCGTTCACGGGTCACTTCTGTAACTTTCCCGAACGCTGCCAACGCCGTGCGGACATCTTCGTCCGAAACGCCGTGTAACAGCCAGTGAAGCCGCAGCCTCACCTTCTGCTCCTGAGGGTCGATAACGAGGCAGCGGCGTCCTTTGACCTGGAGTTCTTTCAGATCAGTCATCCGCTTCGTCGCCTCCTGGCTGTTAAAGGTCACGGCCCACACATGGTTGATCTGGTAGGCGCCCAATGCAACCACGTCGGGAAGCAGTCGTTCCTTGTCCAGAGCGTCCCGGAAATCTTCGACCTTGAAAGGCCTCACTCGAATATCACCGTGCAAAAACACTGTGTTCACAACAATACCTCCTGTTGGCAGATTCGGCAAGATGATCTCATAATCCTTGTCACTTTCGTCAGTAATCCTGTTTCCGCGGCCACCAAGGACCGCCTTTGCCGCTCCGCGGGAGCCCATGATTCCTGCGTCCGACGCGTGCGAGTGCCGGCGAAAGAATGATTGCGCCACGAAGACAGTCCTGCTCAACTTTCACCACCATCAGAACATATCTTCAAAGCTATTACCGCAAAGAAAAAAGCAACACACCACTCCCGCGAGGGCTCGAAACTCCAAGCCTTCGGTTAACAGCCGAGCGTGCTAGCCCATTGCGCCACGGAGGCAGTCTTGCTCCACTCTCAGCATCATCAGAACATATCTTCAAAGCTATCAGCCCAAAGAAAAAAAAGCGTCACACAACCACTCGGGTGGGCTCGAAACTCCAACCTTTCGGTCAACAGCTGATCTCGCTAGCGCATTCCGCCACGGAGACAGTCTTGCTCCCCTCTCCACCATCAGAACATATCTTCAAAGCTATCAGCCCAAAGAAAAAAAAGCGTCACACAACCACTCGGGTGGGCTCGAACCTCCAACCTTTCGGTTAACAGCCGATCGCGCTAGCCCATTGCCCCACGGAGACAGTCGTGCTCCACTCTCACCACCGTCAGAACATTTCTTATGAGCTATCACCCCAAAGAAAAAAAAGCGCTGCACCACCACCGGTTGGGCTCGAACCTCCAACCTTTCGGTTAACAGCCGATCGCGCTAGCCAATTGCGCCACGAAGACAGTCCTGCTCCACTCTCACCACCATCAGAACATATCTTCAAAGCTATTACCACAAAGAAAAAAGCAACACACCACTCCCGGGAGGGCTCGAAACTCCAAGCTTTCGGTTAACAGCCGATCGCGCTAGCCCATTGCGCCACGGCGGCAGTCTTGCTCCACTCTCAGCATCATCAGAACATATCTTCAAAGCTATCAGCGCAAAGAAAAAAAAGCGCTGCACCACAACGGGTGGGCTCGAACCTCCAACCTTTCGGTTAACAGCCGATCGCATTAGCCCATTTCGCCACGGAGACAGTCTAGCTCCACTCTCACCACCATCAGAACATATCTTCAAAGCTATCAGCGCAAAGAAAAAAGCAATACACCACTCCCGGGAGGGCTCGAAACTCCAACCTTTCGGTCAAAAGCCGATCGCGCTAGCGCATTGCGCCACGGAGACAGTCTTGCTCCACTCTCACCACCATCAGAACATATCTTCAAAGCTATCAGCCCAAAGAAAAAAAAGCACCGCACCACCACCGGGTGGGCTCGAACCTCCAACCTTTCGGTTAACAGCCGATCGCGCTAGCCAATTGCGCCACGGAGACAGTCGTGCTCCACTCTCACCACCATCAGAACATATCTTCAAAGCTATCAGCGCAAGAAAAAAGCAACACACCACTCCCGGGAGGGCTCGAACCTCAACTTTCGGTTAACAGCCGATCGCGCTAGCCAATTGCGCCACGGAGACAGTCCTGCTCCACTCTCACCACAATTAGAACATATCTTCAAAGCTATCAGCCCAAAGAAAAAAAAAGCGCCGCACCACCACCGGGTGGGCTCGAACCTCCAACCTTTCGGTTAACAGCAGATCGCGCTAGCCAATTGCGCCACGGAGACAGTCGTGCTCCACTCTCACCACCATCAGAACATATCTTCAAAGCTATCAGCGCAAAGAAAAAAGCACAACACCACTCCGGAGGGCTCGAACCTCAACTTTTCGGTTAACAGCCGATCGCGCTAGCCAATTGCGCCACGGAGACAGTCCTGCTCCACTCTCACCACAATTAGAACATATTCTTCAAGCTATCAGCCCAAAGAAAAAAAAAGCGCCGCACCACCACCGGGTGGGCTCGAACCTCCAACCTTTCGTTTAACAGCAGATCGCGCTAGCCAATTGCGCCACGGAGACAGTCGTGCTCCACTCTCACCACCATCAGAACATATCTTCAAGCTATCAGCGCAAAGAAAAAAAGCAACAGCCACCACCACCGGGAGGGCTCGAACCTCCAACTTTTCGGTTAACAGCCGATCGCGCTAGCCAATTGCGCCACGGGGACCGTCCTGCTCCACTCTCACCACCGTCAGACCATTTCTTCAGAGCTATCACCCCAAAGAAAAAAAAGCGCCGCACCACCACCGGGTGGGCTCGAACCTCCACCTTTCGGTTAACAGCCGATCGCGCTAGCCCATTGCGCCACGGAGACAGTCCTGCTCCACTCTCACCACCATCAGAACATATCTTCAAAGCTATCAGCCCAAAGAAAAAAAAGCGCCAGCACCACCACCGGGTGGGCTCGAACCTCCAACCTTTCGGTTAACAGCCGATCGCGCTAGCCAATTGCGCCACGGAGACAGTCCTGCTCCACTCTCACCACCATCAGAACATATCTTCAAAGCTATCAGCCCAAAGAAAAAAAAGCGCCGCACCACCACCGGGTGGGCTCGAACCTCCAACCTTTCGGTTAACAGCCGATCGCGCTAGCCAATTGCGCCACGGAGACAGTCCTGCTCCACTCTCACCACCATTAGAACATATCTTCAAAGCTATCAGCCCAAAGAAAAAAAAGCGCGCACCACCACTCGGGTGGGCTCGAACCTCCAACCTTTCGGTTAACAGCCGATCGCGCTAGCCCATTGCGCCACGGAGACAGTCGTGCTCCACTCTCACCACCATCAGAACATATCTTAATAGCTATCAGCCCATAGAAAAAAAAGCGCTGCAACCACCACCGGTGGGCTCGAAACCTCCAACCATTTCGGTTAACAGCCGATCGCGCTAGCCATTGCGCCACGGAGACAGTCCTGCTCCACTCTCACCACCATCAGAACATATCTTCAAGCTATCAGCCGCAAAGAAAAAAAAGCACACACACCACTCCCGGGAGGGCTCGAAACTCCAAGCTTTCGGTTAACAGCCGATCGCGCTAGCCAATTGCGCCACGGAGGACAGTCCTGCTCCACTCTCACACACATTCAGAACATATCTTCAAAGCTATCAGCCCAAAGAAAAAAAAGCGCCGCACCACCACCGGGTGGGCTCGAACCTCCAACCTTTCGGTTAACAGCCGATCGCGCTAGCCAATTGCGCCACGGAGACAGTCGTGCTCCACTCTCACCACCATCAGAACATATCTTCAAAGCTATCAGCCGCAAAAAAAAAAGCAACCACACCCACCCGGGAGGGCTCGAACCTCCACATTTCGGTTAACAGCCGATCGCGCTAGCCAATTGCGCCACGGAGACAGTCCTGCTCCACTCTCACCACCATCAGAACATATCTTCAAAGCTATCAGCCCAAAGAAAAAAAAGCGCCGCACCACCACCGGGTGGGCTCGAACCTCCAACCTTTCGGTTAACAGCCGATCGCGCTAGCCAATTGCGCCACGGAGACAGTCCTGCTCCACTCTCACCACCAGTCAGAACATATCTTCAGAGCTATCAGCCCAAAGAAAAAAAAGCGCCGCACCACCACCGGGTGGGCTCGAACCTCCAACCTTTCGGTTAACAGCCGATCGCGCTAGCCAATTGCGCCACGGAGACAGTCCTGCTCCACTCTCACCACCAGTCAGAACATATCTTCAAAGCTATCAGCCCAAAGAAAAAAAAGCGCCGCACCACCACCGGTGGGCTCGAACCTCCAACCTTTCGGTTAACAGCCGATCGCGCTAGCCAATTGCGCCACGGAAGACAGTCCTGCTCCACTCTCACCACCATCAGAACATATCTTCAAAGCTATCAGCCCAAAGAAAAAAAAGCGCCGCACCACCACCGGGTGGGCTCGAACCTCCAACCTTTTCGGTTAACAGCCGATCGCGCTAGCCAATTGCGCCACGGAGACAGTCCGTGCTCCACTCTCACCACCATCAGAACATATCTTCAAAGCTATCAGCCCAAAGAAAAAAAGCGCCGCACCACCACCGGGTGGGCTCGAAACCTCCAACCTTTTCGGTTAACAGCCGATCGCGCTAGCCAATTGCGCCACGGAGACAGTCCTGCTCCACTCTCACCACCATCAGAACATATCTTCAAAGCTATCAGCCCAAAGAAAAAAAGCGCCGCACCACCACCGGGTGGGCTCGAACCTCCAACCTTTCGGTTAACTGCCGATCGCGCTAGCCAATTGCGCCACGGAGACAGTCCGTGCTCCACTCTCACCACCATTAGAACATATCTTCAAAGCTATCAGCCCAAAGAAAAAAAGCGCCGCACCACCAACGCGTGGGCTCGAACCTCCAACCTTCCGGTTAACAGCCGATCGCGCTAGCCAATTGCGCCACGGAGACAGTCCTGCTCCACTCTCACCACCATCAGAACATATCTTAAAGCTATCAGCCCACAGAAAAAAAGCGCCACACCACCACCGGGAGAGCTCGAACCTCCAACTTTTCGGTTAACAGCCATCGCGCTAGCCAATTGCGCCACGGAGACAGTCCTGCTCCACTCTCACCACCGTTAGAACATTTCTTCAGAGCTATCAGCCCAAAGAAAAAAAAAGCGTCGCACCACCACTCGGGTGGGCTCGAACCTCCAACCTTTCGGTTAACAGCCGATCGCGCTAGCCAATTGCCCCACGGAGACAGTCGTGCTCCACTCTCACCACCGTCAGAACATTTCTTAATGAGCTATCACCCCAAAGAAAAAAAAGCGCTGCACCACCACCGGTGGGCTCGAACCTCCAACCTTTCGGTTAACAGCCGATCGCGCTAGCCAATTGCGCCACGAAGACAGTCCTGCTCCACTCTCACCACCATCAGAACATATCTTCAAAGCTATTACCACAAAGAAAAAAAGCAACACACACTCCCGGGAGGGCTCGAAACTCCAAGCTTCGGTTAACAGCCGATCGCACTAGCGCATTGCGCCACGGAGACAGTCTTGCTCCACTCTCACCACCATCAGAACATATCTTCAAAGCTATCAGCCAAAGAAAAAAAAGCACCGCACCACCACCGGGTGGGCTCGAACCTCCAACCTTTCGTTAACAGCCGATCGCGCTAGCCAATTGCGCCACGGAGACAGTCGTGCTCCACTCTCACCACCATCAGAACATATCTTCAAAGCTATCAGCGCAAAGAAAAAAAGCAAAACACCACTCCCGGGAGGGCTCGAACCTCAAACTTTCGGTTAACAGCCGATCGCGCTGGCCAATTGCGCCACGGAGACAGTCCTGCTCCACTCTCACCACCATTAGAACATATCTTCAAAGCTATCAGCCCAAAGAAAAAAAAAGCGCCGCACCACCACCGGGTGGGCTCGAACCTCCAACCTTTCGGTTAACAGCAGATCGCGCTAGCCAATTGCGCCACGGAGACAATCGTGCTCCACTCTCACCACCATCAGAACATATCTTCAAAGCTATCAGCGCAAAGAAAAAAAGCAACACACCCACCCGGGAGGGCTCGAACCTCCAACTTTTCGGTTAACAGCCGATCGCGCTAGCCAATTGCGCCACGGAGACAGTCCTGCTCCACTCTCACCACCGTCAGAACATTTCTTCAGAGCTATCACCCCAAAGAAAAAAAAGCGCCGCACCACCACCGGGTGGGCTCGAACCTCCAACCTTTCGGTTAACAGCCGATCGCGCTAGCCAATTGCCCCACGGAGACAGTCGTGCTCCACTCTCACCACCGTCAGAACATTTCTTCAGAGCTATCACCCCAAAGAAAAAAAAGCGCCGCACCACCACCGGTTGGGCTCGAACCTCCAACCTTTCGGTTAACAGCCGATCGCGCTAGCCAATTGCGCCACGAAGACAGTCCTGCTCACTCTCACCACCATCAGAACATATCTTCAAAGCTATACCGCAAAGAAAAAAGCAACAGCACCACCTCCCGGGAGGGCTCGAAACTCCAACCTTTCGGTTAACAGCCGATCGCGCTAGCCCATTGCGCCACGGAGGACAGTCTTGCTCCACTCTCACCACCATCAGAACATATCTTCAAAGCTATCAGCCCAAAGAAAAAAAAAGCGCCGCACCACCACCGGTGGGCTCGAACCTCCACCTTTCGGTTAACAGCCGATCGCGCTAGCCAATTGCGCCACGGAGACAGTCGTGCTCCACTCTCACCACATCAGAACATATCTTCAAAGCTATCAGCCCAAAGAAAAAAAGCAACACACCACTCCCGGGAGGGCTCGAACCTCCAACTTTCGGTTAACAGCCGATCGCGCTAGCCATTGCGCCACGGAGACAGTCCTTGCTCTACTCTCACCACCATCAGAACATTCTTCAGAGCTATCACCCCAAAGAAAAAAAAGCGCCGCACCACCACCGGTTGGGCTCGAACCTCCAACCTTTCGGTTAACAGCCGATCGCGCTAGCCAATTGCGCCACGAAGACAGTCCTGCTCCACTCTCACCACCATCAGAACATATCTTCAAAGCTATTACCGCAAAGAAAAAAGCAACACACCACTCCCGGGAGGGCTCGAAACTCTAACCTTTCGGTTAACAGCCGATCGCGCTAGCCCATTGCGCCACGGAGACAGTCCTGCTCTACTCTCACCACCATCAGAACATATCTTCAAAGCTATCAGCCCAAAGAAAAAAAGCGCCATACCACCACCGGGTGGGCTCGAACCTCCGACCTTTTCGGTTAACAGCCGATCGCGCTAGCCGATTGCGCCACGGAGACAGTCCTGCTCACTCTCACCACCATCAGAACATATCTTCAAAGCTATCAGCCCAAAGAAAAAAAAGCGCCGCACCACCACCGGGTGGGCTCGAACCTCCAACCTTTCGGTTAACAGCCGATCGCGCTAGCCAATTGCGCCACGGAGACAGTCCTGCTCCACTCTCACCACCATCAGAACATATCTTCAAAGCTATCAGCCCAAAGAAAAAAAAGCGCCGCACCACCACCGGGTGGGCTCGAACCTCCAACCTTTCGGTTAACAGCCGATCGCGCTAGCCAATTGCGCCACGGAGACAGTCCTGCTCCACTCTCACCACCATCAGAACATATCTTCAAAGCTATCAGCCCAAAGAAAAAAGCGCCACACCACCACCGGGAGGGCTCGAACCTCCAACTTTTCGGTTAACAGCCGATCGCGCTAGCCAATTGCGCCACGGAGACAGTCCTGCTCCACTCTCACCACCGTCAGAACATTTCTTCAGAGCTATCAGCCCAAAGAAAAAAAAGCGTCGCACCACCACTCGGGTGGGCTCGAACCTCCAACCTTTCGGTTAACAGCCGATCGCGCTAGCCAATTGCCCCACGGAGACAGTCGTGCTCCACTCTCACCACCGTCAGAACATTTCTTATGAGCTATCACCCCAAAGAAAAAAAAGCGCTGCACCACCACCGGTTGGGCTCGAACCTCCAACCTTTCGGTTAACAGCCGATCGCGCTAGCCAATTGCGCCACGAAGACAGTCCTGCTCCACTCTCACCACCATCAGAACATATCTTCAAAGCTATTACCAGCAAAGAAAAAAGCAACACACCACTCCCGGGAGGGCTCGAAACTCCAAGCTTTCGGTTAACAGCCGATCGCGCTAGCCCATTGCGCCACGGCGGCAGTCTTGCTCCACTCTCAGCATCATCAGAACATATCTTCAAAGCTATCAGCGCAAAGAAAAAAAAGCGCTGCACCACAACGGGTGGGCTCGAACCTCCAACCTTTCGGTTAACAGCCGATCGCACTAGCCCATTTCGCCACGGAGACAGTCTTGCTCCACTCTCACCACCATCAGAACATATCTTCAAAGCTATCAGCGCAAAGAAAAAAGCAACACACCACTCCCGGGAGGGCTCGAAACTCCAACCTTTCGGTCAAAAGCCGATCGCGCTAGCGCATTGCGCCACGGAGACAGTCTTGCTCCCCTCTCACCACCATCAGAACATATCTTCAAAGCTATCAGCCCAAAGAAAAAAAAGCACCGCACCACCACCGGGTGGGCTCGAACCTCCAACCTTTCGGTTAACAGCCGATCGCGCTAGCCAATTGCGCCACGGAGACAGTCGTGCTCCACTCTCACCACCATCAGAACATATCTTCAAAGCTATCAGCGCAAAAAAAAAGCAAAACACCACTCCCGGGAGGGCTCGAACCTCAAACTTTTCGGTTAACAGCCGATCGCGCTGGCCAATTGCGCCACGGAGACAGTCCTGCGCCACTCTCACCACAATTAGAACATATCTTCAAAGCTATCAGCCCAAAGAAAAAAAAGCGCCGCACCACCACCGGGTGGGCTCGAACCTCCAACCTTTCGGTTAACAGCAGATCGCGCTAGCCAATTGCGCCACGGAGACAGTCGTGCTCCACTCTCACCACCATCAGAACATATCTTCAAAGCTATCAGCGCAAAGAAAAAAGCAACACACCACCACCGGGAGGGCTCGAACCTCCAACTTTTCGGTTAACAGCCGATCGCGCTAGCCAATTGCGCCACGGAGACAGTCCTGCTCCACTCTCACCACCGTCAGAACATTTCTTCAGAGCTATCAGCCCAAAGAAAAAAAAGCGCCGCACCACCACCGGGTGGGCTCGAACCTCCAACCTTTCGGTTAACAGCCGATCGCGCTAGCCAATTGCCCCACGGAGACAGTCGTGCTCCACTCTCACCACCGTCAGAACATTTCTTAGAGCTATCACCCCAAAGAAAAAAAAGCGCCGCACCACCACCGGTTGGGCTCGAACCTCCAACCTTTCGGTTAACAGCCGATCGCGCTAGCCAATTGCGCCACGAAGACAGTCCTGCTCCACTCTCACCACCATCAGAACATATCTTCAAAGCTATTACCGCAAAAAAAAGCAACACACCACTCCCGGGACGGCTCAAAACATTAACCTTTCGGTTAACAGCCGATCGCGCTAGCCCATTGCGCCACGGAGGCAGTCTTGCTCCACTCTCACCATTATCAGAACATATCTTCAAAGCTATGAGCGCAAAGAAAAAGAAGCGCTGCACCACCACCTGGTGGGCTCGAACCTCCAACCTTTCGGTTAACGGCCAATCGCGCTAGCCAATTGCGCCACGGAGACAATAGTGCTCCACGCTCACCACCATTAGAACACATCTTCAAAGCTATCAGCGCAAAGAAAAAAGCAACACACCCCACCCGGGAAGGCTCGAACCTTCAACTTTTCGGTTAACAGCCGATCGCGCTAGCCAATGGCGCCACGGGGACAGTCCTGCTCCACTCGACCAACGTCAGAACATTCTTCAGAGCTATCAGCCCAAGAAAAAAAAAGCGCCGCACCACCACCGGGTGGGCTCGAACCTCCAACCTTTCGGTTAACAGCCGATCGCGCTAGCCAATTGCGCCACGGAGACAGTCGTGCTCCACTCTCACCACCAGTCAGAACATTCTTCAGAGCTATCAGCCCAAAGAAAAAAAAAGCGCCGCACCACCACCGGTTGGGCTCGAACCTCCAACCTTTCGGTTAACAGCCGATCGCGCTAGCCAATTGCGCCACGGAGACAGTCCTGCTCCACTCTCACCACCATCAGAACATATCTTCAAAGCTATCAGCCGCAAAGAAAAAAAGCAACACACCACTCCCGGGAGGGCTCGAAACTCCAACCTTTCGGTTAACAGCCGATCGCGCTAGCCAATTGCGCCACGGAGACAGTCCTGCTCCACTCTCACCACCATCAGAACATATCTTCAAAGCTATCAGCCCAAAGAAAAAAAAGCGCCGCACCACCACCGGGTGGGCTCGAACCTCCAACCTTTCGGTTAACAGCCGATCGCGCTAGCCAATTGCGCCACGGAGACAGTCGTGCTCCACTCTCACCACCATCAGAACATATCTTCAAAGCTATCACCCAAAGAAAAAAAAGCGCCGCACCACCACCGGGTGGGCTCGAACCTCCAACCTTTCGGTTAACAGCCGATCGCGCTAGCCAATTGCGCCACGGAGACAGTCCTGCTCCACTCTCACCACCATCAGAACATATCTTCAAAGCTATCAGCCGCAAAGAAAAAAAGCAACACACCACTCCCGGGTGGGCTCGAACCTCCAACCTTTCGGTTAACAGCCGATCGCGCTAGCCCATTGCGCCACGGAGACAGTCCTGCTCCACTCTCACCACCATCAGAACATATCTTCAAAGCTATCAGCGCAAAGAAAAAAAAGCGCACACCACCACCGGGTGGGCTCGAACCTCCAACCTTTCGGTAAACAGCCGATCGCGCTAGCCATTGCGCCACGGAGACAGTCCTGCTCCACTCTCACCACCATCAGAACATATCTTCAAAGCTATCAGCCCAAAGAAAAAAAAGCGCCGCACCACCACCGGGTGGGCTCGAACCTCCAACTTTTCGGTTAACAGCCGATCACGCTAGCCAATTGCGCCACGGAGACAGTCCTGCTTCACTCTCACCACCATCATAACATATCTTCAAAGCTATCAGCCCAAAGAAACAAAAGCGCCGCACCACCACCGGGTGGGCTCGAAGCTCCAATCTTTCGGTTAACTGCCGATCACGCTAGCCAATTGCGCCATGGAGACAGTCCTGCTCCACTCTCACCACCATCAGAACATATCTTAAAGCTATCAGCCCACAGAAAAAAGCGCCACACCACCACCGGGAGAGCTCGAACCTCCAACTTTTCGGTTAACAGCCAATCGCGCTAGCCAATTGCGCCACGGAGACAGTCCTGCTCCACTCTCACCACCGTCAGAACATTTCTTCAGAGCTATCAGCCCAAAGAAAAAAAAAGCGTCGCACCACCACTCGGGTGGGCTCGAACCTCCAACCTTTCGGTTAACAGCCGATCGCGCTAGCCAATTGCCCCACGGAGACAGTCGTGCTCCACTCTCACCACCGTCAGAACATTTCTTATGAGCTATCACCCCAAAGAAAAAAAAGCGCTGCACCACCACCGGTTGGGCTCGAACCTCCAACCTTTCGGTTAACAGCCGATCGCGCTAGCCAATTGCGCCACGAAGACAGTCCTGCTCCACTCTCACCACCATCAGAACATATCTTCAAAGCTATTACCGCAAAGAAAAAAGCAACACACCACTCCCGGGAGGGCTCGAAACTCCAACCTTTCGGTCAACAGCCGATCGCGCTAGCCCATTGCGCCACGGAGACAGTCTTGCTCCACTCTCACCACCATCAGAACATATCTTCAAAGCTATCAGCCCAAAGAAAAAAAAGCACCGCACCACCACCGGGTGGGCTCGAACCTCCAACCTTTCGGTTAACAGCCGATCGCGCTAGCCATTGCGCCACGGAGACAGTCGTGCTCCACTCTCACCACCATCAGAACATATCTTCAAAGCTATCAGCGCAAAGAAAAAAGCAAAACACCACTCCCGGGAGGGCTCGAACCTCAAACTTTTCGGTTAACAGCCGATCGCGCTGGCCAATTGCGCCACGGAGACAGTCCTGCGCCACTCTCACCACAATTAGAACATATCTTCAAAGCTATCAGCCCAAAGAAAAAAAAGCGCCGCACCACCACCGGGTGGGCTCGAACCTCCAACCTTTCGGTTAACAGCAGATCGCGCTAGCCAATTGCGCCACGGAGACAATCGTGCTCCACTCTCACCACCATCAGAACATATCTTCAAAGCTATCAGCGCAAAGAAAAAAGCAACACACCCCACCGGGAGGGCTCGAACCTCCAACTTTTCGGTTAACAGCCGATCGCGCTAGCCAATTGCGCCACGGGGACAGTCCCGCTCCACTCTCACCACCGTCAGACCATTTCTTCAGAGCTATCACCCCAAAGAAAAAAAAAGCGCCGCACCACCACCGGGTGGGCTCGAACCTCCAACCTTTCGGTTAACAGCCGATCGCGCTAGCCAATTGCCCCACGGAGACAGTCGTGCTCCACTCTCACCACCGTCAGAACATTTCTTTAGAGCTATCACCCCAAAGAAAAAAAAAGCGCCGCACCACCACCGGTTGGGCTCGAACCTCCAACCTTTCGGTTAACAGCCGATCGCGCTAGCCAATTGCGCCACGAAGACAGTCCTGCTCCACTCTCACCACCATCAGAACATATCTTCAAAGCTATTACCGCAAAGAAAAAAGCAACACACCACTCCCGGGAGGGCTCGAAACTCCAAGCTTTCGGTTAACAGCCGATCGCGCTAGCCCATTGCGCCACGGAGGCAGTCTTGCTCCACTCTCAGCATCATCAGAACATATCTTCAAAGCTATCAGCGCAAAGAAAAAAAGCGCTGCACCACCAACGGGTGGGCTCGAACCTCCAACCTTTCGGTTAACAGCCGATCGCACTAGCCCATTGCGCCACGGAGACAATCGTGCTCCACTCTCACCACCATCAGAACATATCTTCAAAGCTATCAGCGCAAAGAAAAAAGCAACACACCCCACCCGGGAAGGCTCGAACCTTCAACTTTTCGGTTAACAGCCGATCGCGCTAGCCAATGGCGCCACGGGGACAGTCCTGCTCCACTCTGACCACCGTCAGAACATTTCTTCAGAGCTATCAGCCCAAAGAAAAAAAAAGCGCCGCACCACCACCGGGTGGGCTCGAACCTCCAACCTTTCGGTTAACAGCCGATCGCGCTAGCCAATTGCCCCACGGAGACAGTCGTGCTCCACTCTCACCACCGTCAGAACATTTCTTCAGAGCTATCATCCCAAAGAAAAAAAAAGCGCCGCACCACCACCGGTTGGGCTCGAACCTCCAACCTTTCGGTTAACAGCCGATCGCGCTAGCCAATTGCGCCACGAAGACAGTCCTGCTCCACTCTCACCACCATCAGAACATATCTTCAAAGCTATTACCGCAAAGAAAAAAGCAACACACCACTCCCGGGAGGGCTCAAAACTCTAACCTTTCGGTTAACAGCCGATCGCGCTAGCCCATTGCGCCACGGAGACAGTCCTGCTCTACTCTCACCACCATCAGAACATATCTTCAAAGCTATCAGCCCAAAGAAAAAAAAGCGCCATACCACCACCGGGTGGGCTCGAACCTCCGACCTTTTGGTAAACAGCCGATCGCGCTAGCCGATTGCGCCATGAAGACAGTCCTGCTCCACTCTCACCACCATCAGAACATATCTTCAAAGCTATCAGCCCAAAGAAAAAAAAGCGCCGCACCACCACCGGGTGGGCTCGAACTACCAACTTTTCGGATAACAGCCGATCACGCTAGCCAATTGCGCCGCGGAAACAGTCCTGCTCCACTCTCACCACCATCAGAACATATCTTCAAAGCTATCAGCCCAAAGAAAAAAAAGTGCCGCACCACCACCGGGTGGGCTTGAACTACCAACTTTTCGGTTAACAGCCGATCACGCTAGCCAATTGCGCCACGGAGACAGTCCTGCTCCACTCTCACCACCATCAGAACATATCTTCAAAGCTATCAGCCCAAAGAAAAAAAAGCGCCGCACCACCACCGGGTGGGCTCGAACCTCCAACTTTTCGGTTAACAGCCGATCACGCAAGCCAATTGCGCCACGGAGACAGTCCTGCTTCACTCTCACCACCATCATAACATATCTTCAAAGCTATCAGCCCAAAGAAAAAAAAGCGCCGCACCACCACCGGGTGGGCTCGAAGCTCCAACCTTTCGGTTAACTGCCGATCGCGCTAGCCAATGGCGCCACGGAGACAGTCCTGCTCCACTCTTACCACCATTAGAACATATCTTGAAAGCTATCAGCCCAAAGAAAAAAAAGCGCCGCACCACCAACGCGTGGGCTCGAACCTCCAACTTTCCGGTTAACAGCCGATCACGCTAGCCAATTGCGCCACGGAGACAGTCCTGCTCCACTCTCACCACCATCAGAACATATCTTAAAGCTATCAGCCCACAGAAATAAGCGCCACACCACCACCGGTAGAGCTCGAACCTCCAACTTTTCGGTTAACAGCCGATCGCGCTAGCCAATTGCGCCACGGAGACAGTCCTGCTCCACTCTCACCACCGTCAGAACATTTCTTCAGAGCTATCAGCCCAAAGAAAAAAAAAGCGCCGCAGCACCACTCGGGTGGGCTCGAACCTCTAACCTTTCGGTTAACAGCCAATCGCGCTAGCCAATTGCCCCACGGAGACAGTCGTGCTCCACTCTCACCACCGTAAGAACATTTCTTCAGAGCTATCACCCCAAAGAAAAAAAAGCGCTGCACCACCACCGGTTGGGCTCGAACCTCCAACCTTTCGGTTAACAGCCGATCGCGCTAGCCAATTGCGCCACGAAGACAGTCCTGCTCCACTCTCACCACCATCAGAACACATCTTCAAAGCTATTACCGCAAAGAAAAAAGCAACACACCACTCCCGCGAGGGCTCGAAACTCCAAGCGTTCGGTTAACAGCCGAGCGTGCTAGCCCATTGCGCCACGGAGGCAGTCTTGCTCCACTCTCAGCATCATCAGAACATATCTTCAAAGCTATCAGCCCAAAGAAAAAAAAGCGTCACACACCACTCGGGTGGGCTCGAACCTCCAACCTTTCGGTTAACAGCCGATCGCGCTAGCCAATTGCCGCCACGGAGACAGTCTTGCTCCACTCTCACCACCATCAGAACATATCTTCAAAGCTATCAGCCCAAAGAAAAAAAGCGTCACACACCACTCGGGGGGCTCGAACCTCCAACCTTTCGGTTAACAGCCGATCGCGCTAGCCAATTGCCCCACGGAGACAGTCGTGCTCCACTCTCACCACCGTCAGAACATTTCTTCAGAGCTATCACCCCAAAGAAAAAAAAGCGCTGCACCACCACCGGTTGGGCTCGAACCTCCAACCTTTCGGTTAACAGCCGATCGCGCTAGCCAATTGCGCCACGAAGACAGTCCTGCTCCACTCTCACCACCATCAGAACATATCTTCAAAGCTATTACCGCAAAGAAAAAAGCAACACACCACTCCCGGGAGGGCTCGAAACTCCAAGCTTTCGGTTAACAGCCGATCGCGCTAGCCCATTGCGCCACGGCGGCAGTCTTGCTCCACTCTCAGCATCATCAGAACATATCTTCAAAGCTATCAGCGCAAAGAAAAAAAAGCGCTGCACCACAACGGGTGGGCTCGAACCTCCAACCTTTCGGTTAACAGCCGATCGCATTAGCCCATTTCGCCACGGAGACAGTCTAGCTCCACTCTCACCACCATCAGAACATGTCTTCAAAGCTATCAGCGCAAAGAAAAAAGCAATACACCACTCCCGGGAGGGCTCGAAACTCCAACCTTTCGGTCAAAAGCCGATCGCGCTAGCGCATTGCGCCCCGGAGACAGTCTTGCTCCCCTCTCACCACCATCAGAACATATCTTCAAAGCTATCAGCCCAAAGAAAAAAAAGCACCGCACCACCACCGGGTGGGCTCGAACCTCCAACCTTTCGGTTAACAGCCGATCGCGCTAGCCAATTGCGCCACGGAGACAGTCGTGCTCCACTCTCACCACCATCAGAACATATCTTCAAAGCTATCAGCGCAAAAAAAGCAAAACACCACTCCCGGGAGGGCTCGAACCTCAAACTTTTCGGTTAACAGCCGATCGCGCTGGCCAATTGCGCCACGGAGACAGTCCTGCGCCACTCTCACCACAATTAGAACATATCTTCAAAGCTATCAGCCCAAAGAAAAAAAAAGCGCCGCACCACCACCGGGTGGGCTCGAACCTCCAACCTTTCGGTTAACAGCAGATCGCGCTAGCCAATTGCGCCACGGAGACAATCGTGCTCCACTCTCACCACCATCAGAACATATCTTCAAAGCTATCAGCGCAAAGAAAAAAGCAACACACCCCACCGGGAGGGCTCGAACCTCCAACTTTTCGGTTAACAGCCGATCGCGCTAGCCAATTGCGCCACGGGGACAGTCCCGCTCCACTCTCACCACCGTCAGACCATTTCTTCAGAGCTATCACCCCAAAGAAAAAAAAAGCGCCGCACCACCACCGGGTGGGCTAGAACCTCTAACGTTTCGGTTAACAGCCGATCGCGCTAGCCAATTGCCCCACGGAGACAGTCGTGCTCCACTCTCACCACCGTAAGAACATTTCTTCAGAGCTATCACCCCAAAGAAAAAAAAGCGCTGCACCACCACCGGTTGGGCTCGAACCTCCAACCTTTCGGTTAACAGCCGATCGCGCTAGCCAATTGCGCCACGAAGACAGTCCTGCTCCACTCTCACCACCATCAGAACATATCTTCAAAGCTATTACCGCAAAGAAAAAAGCAACACACCACTCCCGCGAGGGCTCGAAACTCCAAGCTTTCGGTTAACAGCCGATCGTGCTAGCCCATTGCGCCACGGAGGCACTCTTGCTCCACTCTCAGCATCATCAGAACATATCTTCAAAGCTATCAGCGCAAAGAAAAAAAGCGCTGCACCGCAACGGGTGGGCTCGAACCTCCAACCTTTCGGTTAACAGCCGATCGCACTAGCCCATTGCGCCACGGAGACAGTCTTGCTCCACTCTCACCACCATCAGAACATATCTTCAAAGCTATCAGCGCAAAGAAAAAAGCAACACACCACTCCCGGGAGGGCTCGAAACTCCAACCTTTCGGTCAACAGCTGATCGCGCTAGCGCATTCCGCCACGGAGACAGTCTTGCTCTCCTCTCCACCATCAGAACATATCTTCAAAGCTATCAGCCCAAAGAAAAAAAAGCGTCGCACAACCACTCGGGTGGGCTCGAACCTCCAACCTTTCGGTTAACAGCCGATCGCGCTAGCCAATTGCCCCACGGAGACAGTCGTGCTCCACTCTCACCACCGTCAGAACATTTCTTATGAGCTATCACCCCAAAGAAAAAAAAGCGCTGCACCACCACCGGTTGGGCTCGAACCTCCAACCTTTCGGTTAACAGCCGATCGCGCTAGCCAATTGCGCCACGAAGACAGTCCTGCTGCACTCTCACCACCATAAGAACATATCTTCAAAGCTATTACCACAAAGAAAAAAGCAACACACCACTCCCGGGAGGGCTCGAAACTCCAAGCTTTCGGTTAACAGCCGATCGCGCTGGCCCATTGCGCCACGGCGGCAGTCTTGCTCCACTCTCAGCATCATCAGAACATATCTTCAAAGCTATCAGCGCAAAGAAAAAAAAGCGCTGCACCACAACGGGTGGGCTCGAACCTCCAACCTTTCGGTTAACAGCCGATCGCACTAGCCTATTTCGCCACGGAGACAATCGTGCTCCACTCTCACCACCATCAGAACATATCTTCAAAGCTATCAGCGCAAAAAAAAGCAACACACCCCACCCGGGAGGGCTCGAACCTCCAAATTTTCGGTTAACAGCCGATCGCGCCAGCCAATTGCGCCACGCGGACCGTCCTGTTCCACTCTCACCACCGTCAGACCATTTCTTCAGAGCTACCACCCCAAAGAAAAAAAAAGCGCCGCACCACCACCGGGTGGGCTCGAACCTCCAACCTTTCGGTTAACAGACAATCGCGCTACCCAATTGCCCCACGGAGACAGTCGTGCTCCACTCTCACCACCGTCAGAACATTTCTTTAGAGCTATCACCCCAAAGAAAAAAAAAGCGCGGTTAACAGCCGGTCGCGCTAGCCAATTGCGCCACGAAGACATTTTTTTTTTGCTTTATTGCCTGTTTACAGGCGCATACATCAAACCACAAGCAGAACAAAAACAAGCAGTAACAGTCCGACAGAAACTTAAAATTCCCTAAGTGCTGCCAAGGGCTCCACCCTCGACAACCACTCAGGTAAAATCTCCTGAGTTTTCTGCAGTTCAACATACTTGGCCATACATTCACGGAAATACATTCGTGCAGGCCGTGCATCCTGATCGCGATAGAAACCCGCCATACGGGCCCGCCATAAACAGTGAAGTCCACATAGCATAATCAAATCAAAAGGCATTCCCTCTTCGTCCACTATTGGCAGAAATCTTATACCATATGGATTTAAAGGTAATTCTTTCTGTAACGTCCTTTGAAGTACATCCCAAAAATATACTCCTTCCCAACAATGTAAGAAACCATGGTCAATATTTTCCGGTTTTTTACAGATAAGACAATTTGTCCCCCAAGGTAAATAAAAACCACGGTCTGCTTGAAATGTCCTGACTGATAGTGTACCTGTGTGCAGCTTGAAAAAGAAAGACTTCGCGCCAGGAGCCACTTGCATCCTCTTCACTCTTTTAAGCACATCTTTCCCTTCACCTCCAGCGTACATGGCACGGTACAGCGGTTCAGGTAAAACAACATCGCATAGATCTTTGTACAACTTCTTTCGAGTCACTGAAAACAAATATTCATTGGAAAATCTAACAGATAAAAACCGTACACTTAGAATAACCTCTTTAAGATACCCGCGCACAGCACCGGTCATGTCATTCGTGCTAACCACATATCCAGGTAAAGCCCGTGTCAGTCTCATTTGGCACACTGTACGTAAGAAAGGGTCCCTTGTCTAGCGAAAAAAAAAAGAACCTATTTACGACTTGGCGTATGAAAAGATGTGTTAAACCAAGCCCTCCGTTTTTCACTTTTCGAAACAGATTAGTTCGACTGCATCTCTCCCAGTTCGAAGCCCACACGAACACTGCGAAGATACGATGGAACTTCTGTATGTTTGCCCTTGAACAATGCAATACTTGCATCACATACCAAAGTTTTGAGGCAAAGAAAAGATTACAGACATTCGCCCTAGCAAACACAGACAGATGAGTACCGTTGCATCTATTAGCTTTCGTCCGGATTTCTTTTGCTTGTTCTTGCCAGTAGTTCTCATTATCTTTATAAAATTCCAGTGGCACCCCTAAGTACATGACAGGTGTGGTCACCCATTTAACATTGGCAAAATAGTCTGGTTTTGATGACCACTCTCCATGCCAGAAACCCAGACACTTTCCCCAGTTTACTAGACTGCCAGTTGCCTTGCCGAACCTTTTAACCACACTGATGGTAGTGGTAACACTATCTTGATCGATACAACAAACAGTCACATCGTCGGCATATGCCAAAATTTTAACTTCGGATTCTTGTAATCTATAGCCACGAATGCAACTGTTTTGAGCTATTGCTAAGCACAAAGATTCTATATATAAACTGAAAAGTAGGGGGCTCAGCGGGCAGCCCTGGCGAACAGAACGCTTTATGTTAATTGTATCTCCTAGCGTCTTATTGATTACCAGTCGGGTTGTGCAGTTCCGGTATGCCATAGATACTCCATCTCTGATTACAAAACCAACATTGACATGGTCAAGAATGGAAAGCAGAAGGTTGTGAGAAACACAATCAAAAGCTTTCTCGAGATCAATCTGTAGAATGGCTACCCCTACTTGATTGGCATCGCTACACTCGAGCACACAGCGCATCTTGTGTATATTAGTCACAATGGAGCGACCCATAATCCCACATGTTTGGTGAGGCCCTACTAATTCTTTGACTACCCCTTGAAGTCGCCGTGCTAGTACTTTCATTAAAATTTTGTAATCACAATTAGTTAGTGATATCGGTCTATACGAAGAAACTAATTTTAACTTCTCCGAGTGTTCTGTCTTAGGTATCAAAACTGTATGTGCTTCACTAAAGGACCTAGGGAGGACATTAAGTTTATAAGCTTGATTGAAGACATCTGCAAGTACATGGGATAATTCATTTTTGAACTCCTTATAAAACGAAGCACTAAGCCCGTCCGGCCCTGGAGATTTACCAGGATTCATTTTATCTATAGCCCTTTCTACTTCCGTCGGCGTTATAGATAGCTCTAAAGCTGATTTGGTGTTATCTGACAACTTCGGCATTCTGCTAAGGAACTCCTGCTTAAATTCCTCTGAATCAATGGGCGTGGCAGCGAAGAGTCCTTCGTAGTGTTTGCCAAACGCTCGTCCTATGCTCTCATTGTCCGAAACTTCGATACCGTTGACTTCAATGGCATTTATGTGATTTCGTCTGGCATGACTCTTCTCTAATCCAAGTGCTCGCTTCGTCGGGCGATCATCCACAGTCATTGATGCTGCTCTGGCTCGCACTAGCGCTCCGCGATAGCGTTCCTCCTCATATACCTCTATTCTCTGTTTAATACTCCGCAAATCGTCACCATATACTCCAGGTTTTTCACATTCAAGAGCTGTTAGTCTCTCAAGTGTTCGTCTAAGCTCTTTCTCGTTCTTCTTAGATTCAAAAGATAAAACGCTAGATCTCTCTATTGCTTTTATTTTGATTCGCTGCTTGAATAGCTCGCATTCTTCTCCTATTTTGCCCATACACTCTTTGTTAATATTACTTATTTCTTTAATAACTGATGCGCTAAAAGATTCATCCTTCAAGAGGTTAGAGTTCATTTTCCACTGTTCCCAAGAAAAGGCGTTCCTTTCTTTTTTTGACCCGATATTGCATTTTACAAGACAGTGATCGGAAAAGGAAACAGGGACAACATTATAACTGCTACACTGAGTTATCGCATCTGCAGTAAGGTAAAGTCGATCTAATCGGGCATTACTTGTGCCTTGAAAGTGGGTATACTTCACATCTCGGGAGCTATGCAAACACTCCGCAACATCTACTAATTCGTGTTCAAAAATCACCTGTGCCAGAACATCACTGCTTCTATCTTTAACGTTGCGCCTGCTTGATCTATCACTTTCATTCAAGACACAGTTGAAATCACCAACCAATAAAAGTTTCCTACCAGTACACATATGTTGTCGTAAATTGGAAAAAAAACCCGATCTTTCCTGGCCAATAGTTGGAGCATAAACACATATAGTGCGCCATTCAGTGTCACAATAAACAATATCACACCATACTACTCGGCCTGAAGAGCAAGAAAAGACATTTTCTATGACTAATACTGGCAGTTTTCTAACAAAAAGAACACATCCCCCTGATGTGCCTATGGCCTGGCTCACAGTGGCAAAATACCGTGATGTAAACTTAAGAACCATGCTCCCAGTCTCCTCCTCGCCTTCAACTTTCGTCTCCTGCACTGCAAGCACATCCAGATTTTCTTCCAATAACAACCGGTAGACTTGGCTTTGCTTCTTCTTTGAAGCCAAGCCTCTAACATTCAACGTGGCGAAGCTAAATGATACTTGAGGCGCCATTACAACCATGTGGAGGAGTTAGGCCCGGAGCATGGCGCTTACCTTGCACGTCTAGCGCTACGCTAGACGCCTCCAGGACCGTCCGACCACCCGGTTTCACTGCACAGTAGAAGAGAATTGTTTACAGCTTTTTTGTCCGTGGTGCCACCAGCTCTTGCTCTCATGCTGGTGCGTCTGCCAGTCGGCGTCTTTGCCGGTGGTTCTTCCACGCTACTTGCACTGTTCTTGTCTGCCGTCTTCACAGGGTCTTCCAATGGTCTTTTAATGGCTGAAACGGCACCGCTGGGCCAAGAGACGCGGCTGGCGTTGCACGTGTTTCCTTCTATCTTCGTGTCGAGACCAACGCTACAGGAGGCACCATCGACAACTTGGCCTTGCTCCGACGCATAGGTAGACGCTCCGTCTACTTCACAGCCTGCGTCCGTCATCGCATTGTCAGCTGTATCGGTCGATACAGCTGCAGAACCTGGTTGAGTGTCAACAGGTGCCGGTGTAGATTCGTCTACTGATGTTGCGGATGTGCAGTTCAAATTTTCTGCGACTTGATCTCCGCAACCTTCAGCCGCGTCCTCTGCCTCTGTCACGTCCATAATGTGCTCCGACGCAACTTCGGCCTCCGCTGACGCGGTCACTGCGGCATACGAACGGACGCATTCCGCGTCTCCATGCCCGAAACGCCGGCAGCGCGAGCACCGAGGCACCTTACACTCGCGACGCACATGTCCTGTTCCGCTGCAACGCAGGCATTGCATAGGCCGACCTGGGGCTACCACTAAGGCTAGTTCACCAGCGACTCGTATCTGATGAGGCAGGTCCTCGACTTTCATACCGCTTTTCAGCTTAATGAAAACAGTGCGGGTCGTCGAATTCTTCTCATTCACTCCTTCCACACGCCAGCGTTCACGGGTCACTTCTGTAACTTTCCCGAACGCTGCCAACGCCGTGCGGACATCTTCGTCCGAAACGCCGTGTAACAGCCAGTGAAGCCGCAGCCTCACCTTCTGCTCCTGAGGGTCGATAACGAGGCAGCGGCGTCCTTTGACCTGGAGTTCTTTCAGATCAGTCATCCGCTTCGTCGCCTCCTGGCTGTTAAAGGTCACGGCCCACACATGGTTGATCTGGTAGGCGCCCCAATGCAACCACGTCGGGAAGCAGTCGTTCCTTGTCCAGAGCGTCCCGGAAATCTTCGACCTTGAAAGGCCTCACTCGAATATCACCGTGCAAAAACACTGTGTTCACAACAATACCTCCTGTTGGCAGATTCGGCAAGATGATCTCATAATCCTTGTCACTTTCGTCAGTAATCCTGTTTCCGCGGCCACCAAGGACCGCCTTTGCCGCTCCGCGGGAGCCCATGATTCCTGCGTCCGACGCGTGCGAGTGCCGGCGAAAGAATGATTGCGCCACGAAGACAGTCCTGCTCAACTTTCACCACCATCAGAACATATCTTCAAAGCTATTACCGCAAAGAAAAAAGCAACACACCACTCCCGCGAGGGCTCGAAACTCCAAGCCTTCGGTTAACAGCCGAGCGTGCTAGCCCATTGCGCCACGGAGGCAGTCTTGCTCCACTCTCAGCATCATCAGAACATATCTTCAAAGCTATCAGCCCAAAGAAAAAAAAGCGTCACACAACCACTCGGGTGGGCTCGAAACTCCAACCTTTCGGTCAACAGCTGATCTCGCTAGCGCATTCCGCCACGGAGACAGTCTTGCTCCCCTCTCCACCATCAGAACATATCTTCAAAGCTATCAGCCCAAAGAAAAAAAAAGCGTCACACAACCACTCGGGTGGGCTCGAACCTCCAACATTTCGGTTAACAGCCGATCGCGCTAGCCCATTGCCCCACGGAGACAGTCGTGCTCCACTCTCACCACCGTCAGAACATTTCTTATGAGCTATCACCCCAAAGAAAAAAAAGCGCTGCACCACCACCGGTTGGGCTCGAACCTCCAACCTTTCGGTTAACAGCCGATCTCGCTAGCCAATTGCGCCACGAAGACAGTCCTGCTCCACTCTCACCACCATCAGAACATATCTTCAAAGCTATTACCACAAAGAAAAAAGCAACACACCACTCCCGGGAGGGCTCGAAACTTCAAGCTTTCGGTTAACAGCCGATCGCGCTAGCCCATTGCGCCACGGCGGCAGTCTTGCTCCACTCTCAGCATCATCAGAACATATCTTCAAAGCTATCAGCGCAAAGAAAAAAAAGCGCTGCTCCACAACGGGTGGGCTCGAACCTCCAACCTTTCGGTGTAACAGCCGATCGCATTAGCCCATTTCGCCACGGAGACAGTCTAGCTCCACTCTCACCACCATCAGAACATATCTTCAAAGCTATCAGCGCAAAGAAAAAAGCAATACACCACTCCCGGGAGGGCTCGAAACTCCAACCTTTCGGTCAAAAGCCGATCGCGCTAGCGCATTGCGCCACGGAGATAGTCTTGCTCCCCTCTCACCACCATCAGAACATATCTTCAAAGCTATCAGCCCAAAGAAAAAAAAGCACCGCACCACCACCGGGTGGGCTCGAACCTCCAACCTTTCGGTTAACAGCCGATCGCGCTAGCCAATGGCGCCACGGAGACAGTTCGTGCTCCACTCTCACCACCATCAGAACATATCTCAAAGCTATCAGCGCAAAAAAGCAAAACACCACTCCCGGGAGGGCTCGAACCTCAAACTTTTCGGTTAACAGCCGATCGCGCTTGCCAATTGCGCCACGGAGACAGTCCTGCGCCACTCTCACCACAATTAGAACATATCTTCAAAGCTATCAGCCCAAAGAAAAAAAAAGCGCCGCACCACCACCGGGTGGGTTCGCACCTCCAACCTTTCGTTTAACAGCAGATCGCGCTAGCAATTGCGCCACGGAGACAATCGTGCTCCCTACTCTCACCACCATCAGAACATATCTTCAAAGCTATCAGCGCAAGAAAAAAGCAAACACCCCACCGGGAGGGCTCGAACCTCCAACTTTTCGGTAACAGCCGATCGCGCTAGCCAATTGCGCCACGGGGACAGTCCCGCTCCACTCTCACCACCGTCAGACCATTTCTTCAGAGCTATCACCCCAAAGAAAAAAAAAGCGCCGCACCACCACCGGGTGGGCTAGAACCTCTAACGTTTCGGTTAACAGCCGATCGCGCTAGCCAATTGCCGTTGTGTTTAGTAGTGAATTTTGTTCCG